>CM069858.1:21986200-22143700 GCA_036172795.1 Pelodytes ibericus | reverse complement strand
TTTCATCTATATACCAATATGTCTATCTATCTATCTATCTATCTATCTATCTATCTATCTATCTATCTATCCATCTATCTTTCATCTATATACCAATATGTCTATCTATCTATCTATCTATCTATCTATCTATCTATCCATCTATCTTTCATCTATATACCAATATGTCTATCTATCTATCTATCTATCTATCTATCTATCTATCTATCTATCTATCATCGATCTATCATCTATCTATCTACACCTTAATCTATATAGGTTATAATCAATCCCTTCACCCCCCCCCCCCCCTCCACCACCATAGATCTGAAATTATCACCAAAGGCTTGATTTTTACTGTCAACACTTTTTGACAATTAGAGCTCAGCTTAGTTAAGTCAGAGGGGCGTACCTAACAGTGTCAGACTGTAGCAAGCGCTGAAGCCTATAGATACAGCAGAAACTGTCATACGAGGGACTTCCCACATGAAAGAGCTCCTGCATTTCCATGGGGGTTGGTTTGGTTTCTCCAGGACAGAGATAAGATTCTGCTTTTAGGGAGGGTGTAGAGGCCGAGCAATAGGATATAAGAATATAAAAAATGTATGTGGGTCAGTTTTACACAGTGTGGCTATGGATGCAAGAAGACAAAAATGGACTAAATTACCAAAGTAATGCTGAAAACAAAGGCTGTTGACCCTTGATTATTAGATCATCTTAAACATGAGGGTATTTCAAAGGGGGGCATTACTACCATCCATTTTTGTGCTAGGCATTGTTTTATCCTCATGAAAGTGATACCATTTTGACTTGACAGCTACTAATGCTATGGGCTGCACAGTAGATGGCCCCATCCTAGAGGCTACATGGAATTGTTCCAGACTGGCCACATTTTCCCTTCCGCGATGTGAGCTGGTTTGGGGGCATGGCTTTGGTAGGGAAGTGTCAACTCTATAGCACATGCCCAATGGCCCTATCACTATGTGCATACATTGTAAAAACAATTCTCTGGAAATTCGTGACTCTCTCGTTTAAACTAGGACAGCAATGAGCTGTGCCATTAGCAAAAGTGAAATATTCATAGGGCATGTTTCCAATCACATTCCAGAGATGGAGGGGTACGGTTTGGTCTGACAAACAATTGCCACATGCAAATCTGATCCGTGGCGTTCCTACCATTGGTGCAGGGGTTGCAGCTGCGATCAGGCCCGGCACTCCAGGGGCCCGGCTGCCCTGTGATCCCTGCACACACAAAAAAATGTAAAAATGGGCAAAATAACTGGCAAATGGGCAAAATAACACTGAAAAATGGGCAAATGACACTGGCAAATGGGCAAAATAACACTGGCAAATGGGCAAATAACACTGACAAATGGGCAAATAAAACTGGCAAATGGGCAAAATAACACTGGCAAATGGGCAAAATAACACTGGCAAATGGGCAAATAACACTGGCAAATGGGGAAAATAACTGGCAAATGGGCAAAAAAACACTGGCAAATGGGCAAAATAACACTGACAAATGGGCAAAATTACACAGGTAAATAGGCAAAATATAAAAAGAAACAATCAGAGAAGCACACCAAAATAATATAAACAATAATAATCAGGTGCATCACCCCAAGGGGAGTCCACATATCATCCCCAATAATAATATATACAAAGAGAAGGTAGGAGGAGCACACAATAAACTGAACTATAATATTAGAAAAATACTAAAGTTTATTAGAAAAATAAATGCATAAAAATACTCTACATCGTGCAACAAATGAGCAAATAAACAAAAGCAACAGATTTGCTACATATCTTCAGTTTATTTGTCATCACGCCACGCTGTGTGTCAATATGGCGGCCGCCATCGGGGAGCTCCCCGTGTGCTTTTGACATAATGTGTATATGGTATGTTTACTATTTATATTATCCAATCATATGTATTCTTTTTTCCCGAGATTTTTGTCTTATATATACGCCTACCTATGTAATCTATCTTTAGGTCTCCTTGATAAAGGCTATTCAGCCGAAACGTCGGTGACCTCTTTTGCGCAGTGTGTCCCTCCTGTCTATCTTGTGTTGTTAGATTATTTTATTTTTTGCCCTTTAGTTGATATGTAAGTATCTATTGCTTTTGTTTATTTGCTCATTTGTTGCACGATGTAGAGTATTTTTATGCATTTATTTTTCTAATAAACCTTTGTATTTTTCTAATATTATAGTTCAGTTTATTGTGTGCTCCTCCTACCTTCTCTTTGTAAATAGGCAAACTATGACTAGCAAATGGGCAAAAAAACTGGCAAATTATTGGCAAAATAACACTGGCAAATGTGCAAAATAACTGGCAAATGGGCAAAATAACACTCGCAAATGGGCAAATAACACTGGCAAATGGGAAAAATAACACTAGCAAATGGGCTAAATAACACTGGCAAATTTGGCAAAATAACTGGCAGGTTTTTAGTGGCATATTAATGGGTAAATTATTTGTGGCATATTGGCAGTCTGGCTGTGGCATATTAATGGGCAGGCTAATAGTGGCATATTAATGGGGAAAATGGCTGTGGCATATTAATTGGAAATCTGAATGTCATGGCATAATAGGCAAATTGGCTGTGACATATTAATGGGCAAATTGGCTGTGGCCAAAGTGACACTGTTGTATGTTCTATGGAGCAAAATAACATGTACTATGGTGGAAAGTGACACTGTGGCATGTTCTGCAGAGGTAGTTCAGTAGGACAAAGTGACACTGTGGTATGTTCTGGCGGGCAAATTTACACTGCGGCATGCCAAATCATGTGGGTGCAATATGAGTACAAGCCAAGTGCTGTGGGTACTGTATAGTGCTGTGTTAAGACCTTTAGGTGCAATATGGGTAATAAAAGTAAGGGAGGTAATAAAAATAAGAAATTAACAATTTTTCAATAACGTTTTCATTACATTTGAAAGTAGTTGAATAGAATATTAAAAAGTTCATCTAAGTATACATGCAGCTGGTTATATACATATATTTGGGGTCCCCCTCAAGTTTTTGAAAAGGATGGAAATATTTTAATGTATCTTTGTGGTCAGAAAATAAATATTACTTTACTGAGAGGGTGGTGGATGGGAGGTTAATATATGAAGGAGTTTAAGCATGCATGGGATAAGCATAAGGCTATGGTGGGGTTGGGGGGGCCCGGGGGAGATTTTTGCACCGGGGCCAGTGCTGTATTTACCGCGAGGCATCCTAGGCGGATGCCTAGGGCGGCAAATTTTGGGGGGCGGCACTGAAAAAAAAAAAAAAATTAAAAAAAAAAAAATCCGGCCCTTTAAAAAAAAAAAAAAAGACCGCGCTTGCAGGCAGAGACAGAGGTGAGAGGGGATTGGAAGATCCCCCCTCACCATCGCTCTGCCTGCCAGACTGCACGGGGAGCCGAACTGTTCGGCTCCCCGTGCAGTGTGACACGGAAGTGCCGACAGTCACGTGACCGGCGCGCTGACGTCATACGCGCGCCCGGTCACGTGACCTGTCGGCACACTCGCCGGGAAGCCGAACAGGCAGCATGGAGGGACCATGCTGCCTGCCTGCCAGGGAAAGGTAAGTGCTGATAAGTGCTGATGGGAGTGTGTGTGTGTGTGTGTGTGTGTGTGTGTGTGTCTGTCTCTGAGTGTGATGGGAGACAGTGTGTGTGACTGAGTGTGATGGGAGTCAGAGTGTGTGTGATGGGAGACATGTGTGTGTGACTGAGTGTGATGGGAGTCAGAGTGAGTGTGAATGGAGTCAGAGTGTGTGTGATGGGAGACATGTGTGTGTGACTGAGTGTGATGGGAGTCAGAGTGAGTGTGAATGGAGTCAGAGTGTGTGTGATGGGAGACAGTGTGTGTGACTGAGTATGATGGGAGTCAGAGTGTGTGTGATGGGAGACAGTGTGTGTGACTGAGTATGATGGGAGTCAGATTGTGTGTGATCGGAGACAGTGTGTGTGACTGAGTGTGATGGGAGTCAGAGTGTGTGTGATGGGAGACAGTGTGTGTGACTGAGTGTGATGGGAGTCAGAGTGTGTGTGATGGGAGTCAGTGTGTGTGACTGAGTGTGATGGGAGTAGGAGTGTGTGACTGACCTTGATGTGAGTCTGAATGATGGGGCATGTCTTAGGTGTGTAACGTGGGTGTGTAGCTTGGGGATGGGGGTGCCCGGATTTTGTCTGCCTAGGGCAGCACAAAATCAAGATACACCACTGACCGGGGCCCGGTGGTTTCTAGTTACGCCTCTGAATCAGATAATATAAATCATTCATTTTTGTGTCTATACATAAAATGTGTATTACTGCAATCTGCAATCCTGTATTCTATGTCTCGAATACTGTTATACACAGTGACCTAGGGGCACTGGATTTAAATCTAGCCTTTAAAAGGTATAGGTTCGTTTAGTTTTTTCTATCTGTGAAATTACAGTAAAGAGAAATGTGCCCGCTTCCTAGAAAACCAATATGCAATAACCCTTAATGATATAAGCTCTTATACAAACATAAAATTGGGATCTTTAATATAAATGAAACATATATATATATTTTTTTCGTTAGTACCTATTTAGTAGCCAACTTCTCTGCCCTGGGGAAGATTTATGTTCAAATTATTGAACAGAGCAAGGTCCTTCTCCAAAACAGGCATAAAATAACTGTCTGGAGGCTGTTGCGTGCAGTATCAAAGGTGTATTCACTGATTACATAGAGCAGTGCTAAAATCTGATTAAATTTTTCTCTTCATTAAACATGATATTGATTCAAAAATGCACATATATATAACGTGGCTTTCTCCGGTTTCATGTTTACTCTAGAATTATTTCCTCCCCGCTACACTGTTGGTTTATCAGCTTTGAATGGAACAGACACGGAGAGGAACTAAACTGGTTGTAATTTAAATGATCCAAGCCTACAAGATGCTCATTTTAATTTCAATTTTTATTAACAACGCCTTTCTTATTTTCAAAGGCGGAAAAGTAATCTCTCCCGGCCTACTCCATGATAATTCCATATTTTAAAAACCTGTGTCAGCCATCGATGAAATTTAAAAGGTTTTTTTAAAGACGATAACTTGCATTTTTATTATTATTAGTATTATTATTATTTTTTTATATTGCCAAAGGAAAAAAGAAAAGTTTCTTTACTGCGAAATGGAGAGGAGGAGAATTGGAGGGTGGCAGCATAATATTAATAATAGCCGAGCAACGCAAAAAAAAAAAAAATGATAATAAAAAATGCATATTGGGAGATAAAGAATCTGCTTCCAACATGAAATGTGAGCAGTTGGCTGTTTCTCGGCTTTGTGCTTGATGATAGAATGTAGAACATTTATTTTGTGCTCTGTCACCTAAACAGGGAGTGTCTTGTATAAACACGTTGTAATTGGAGTGTACGCCTATGTATAAAGCAGACTCCCGACATATTTCGCGAGTCTGCGTTGGCTCCGAGAAATATGTACATTCTGGTTTGCTCGGTCAGTGTATATAAAAATCATGCTTAGTGTCGGGGGAATCTCTGTTTGGTGGAGGTCCCTCTCCCGCCCTGCTACGCGTTGCAGGGTTTTATAAAAAGGTATCATTGCCGTTATACATAGCAAATGGCAACTGAGCCCTTTTATTCCCCTACACTTTGCAGTACAGGCGTTTTCATATCTGACCTCACTGTATAGTGTGAAAGTTGATAGAAACCTACATTTACATATGGCTGCAGTGTCTTCTGTTTATGACATCACCCTGTGGATTAATATGCAAATCAATGTTTTTCCATTCAAATTAGCTTATTTGAATTTAACCCCTTAACGCATTTGGACGTATATATATACGTCCTGAAAAGCATGGTCCTTGAGGACCATGAGGACGTATATATACGTCCTCCGTTTACATGTAGTGTTGCGCTCCTTAGCCCCTAGAGCCAGTTAAGTATATTACAGTTTGAAAGAAAAAATGAATTAAATAAATAAAATAAATAAATAAATAATTGGAAAAAGCTAACCCTAGATCTACTAAACCTAGATCTAGGGTTAGGGTCATAATTAGGGTTACAGGGGGGTTCGGATGATTACAAGGGTTAGATTAAGGGGTGGTGGTAGATTTAGGGTTAGGGTTGGGGTTAAAAAGTCACTGTAGAAGAAAATGATTAGAAAAAAAAAAAAAAAACACTAATATTGTTTATTGCCCTATTAGTTGAAATAAAACATAGACAAATATGGAAACATTGGTATTACTAAACTCGGGACAAATATTAGAAATATATAGACAGGGTCTTTTTTACCATTTGTAATTGTGTAAAAAAAAATTAGGTCAAAGTTAGAAAAAGTGTTTTTTATGGCATATTTTCATCATATTTTATATATTTTTTAATAGTAAATGATATAATATGATGAAAATAATAGTATCAAATGAAAGCCCTATCTGTCCGTTAAAAAATGATATATAATTTGTGTGGGTGGACTGAACACAAAGAAAGAAATTCACAGTTCAGTAAACGTATGACAAAAATAATGGAATTCTGGTCTTCAAGGCACATCAAATGCAGCATAGCACTAAGGGGTTAAAGACACAGTTGATGATGTCATAACCAGGGGCCACAACAGACATGGTAAAAACACATTTTCCCCTTTTATACATTTGCTTGTAATTCTGCCAACACAATGTATAAATCACTTTTGCTATTTTTTATGTTTTCTTTATTCACAATATAAACAATGTTTAGGTGACCAAATCCCTTTTATGACTTCATGGTTATCCTGAATATCTCTATAATGTGTTTCCCACCTTTGAATGTAACTTAATGGTTTATGTTTTTCAGAGTACAAACTGAGTATCCCTTATCCAGAAATCTTTTATCCAAAATGATCTGTTATGCAAATTTTATTTTAAGATTTTGCCACAAGTTACAAATTCCACACACACCTGTCAGAATACAAGGGCACAACAGTTTTTTCAGTGCCCAGCCCCCTTAAGCTGTGATACAGCCTTTCCATGCATGATCAGACTCCCCCACGCCCACAAAGGGCAATACAATGGCACATGTGCAGGCCTGACATGCCAACGGCAGGTTCCCAACAATGCCACACGTCACAGCTACATTACAGTAAAAGGGATTTCTTTGCTCTGTACAAGATTTACATTGATACTACTGTATTTTATGAGTGCTGAGAGACTTTAATATATCTTATTGGTGAAAATGATCAGTTAAAAGAAATGACCCTGTCACAAGATGGATTTGGAGATCCACTGTGACGGTGGTTCTTGGAGGGCCCTGGGGGACAGAAGACTCTGTGGACTATGGACCCTGTCTGTTGATTTTTAGTTTGGGGGTACATACTTTGAGGATACCAGTGGAACCCTGTTTTCAACTGGACTTCCAGCACAGGCACTTAGGATGTCAGCCAAGATGTGTATCCTTGGGTCGAAACCTTTGTCCCATTCACTGTGTTTCCCCCAGGATAAGATAGTATCCTATCCTGTAAACCCCTGTAATTATGTCACCTTACCCATTGTCTTCACGTAAGTCATTCAGTGTCCTGTTGTACAGTGATGCCCCTCAATTAACAAGTTACTTTGTATCCTGAAAGGTGTGAGGCAGGATTTCCTCTTTGTATGTCCTTCTGTCAAACTTTAATCCTGTTAGAGTTCTTCTGTTCAAGTTATGTTATCAAGATGTGTTACTATATGAATTTGCCCTGTGTTTTGAATCAATAAACAGTTCTTCTGATTTTACACAACACGACCGGTCTCGCCCGCTATGTTGGGGAAGTGCTAATAGGGAGCCAGTGATTATAGCCCCATTTGGCTATTTGTATTTTCCTGGACTTGAGCAGTAATTTTTTGAAACTGATTCCGGTAGGAGCTACCCATCTAGTAGCCCTCCCGTGACAGACCCTTTATCCAAAATAATTCTGGTCTGGGGCATTTTAGATAAGAGATACTCAACCTGTACTGAGCTTTATTCAGTGACCTGAGAACATGTGTCTCTGTTTATTGAATACCACAGACTGCAATAGTACATTTAGAGATAAAAGCCACTGATAACGTGATAATGCATGCTGCAGACTATCCACTATCACAAACATTTTAAAATGTGTGCTTTAGGCACATTTTTTTTAATATAAGATTTATTTGTTTATGTGACTTTGCTTTAGTTTTAAATGAAAGAGTGGTTTGTCTCTAAACCATCAAAAATATACCTAATTTTACTCCCAGCTGCTAAGAAAATAAAGACATTTCTTTAACATGAACTATTACATATTTCATATTCTTTTTTATTGGCGCGTGAGATACGCGGCCATGCCACTGTTTCTGCATCCGAATGATAAGCAGATTAAATTAGTCATCAAATGTATGTTAGCAAACACTGTTATGACCATAGATGTATCATGATCCCAAGAAACCTTAAATATTCACAACCTGACTTCAAAAGGGAAATAATTGTTCCCTTTGAGAGAAAATAATAAGCATTTCCACGCAATGAAAATAGTACGCCATCGAAAAATAAAAAAATAAAAATATCTAGCTTAACGGAGATACATGGAATTGAGAACATTAGAGAGAAGCTCTATAAAATAATATACACCAGAGTAAAAGAGAGCAGTAATTAAGGAACTAATTTTAAAGAATTAATTTAAATTTTTCCAATATATATCATGAAACTGTATTATTACAGATTTTTTTTCTTTGAAGGGAATTTAAAGTTATCCCCTAGCACACACAGAAGAGAAATGTTATGTAATATATACCGCTACTCGGATCCTACTAGACCCCATGTGTGGACTATCTCTTGTTAAGAAACGTCTATTGTATGCGTTGGTTGTTTTATGAATAAATGTGCACATCAATATTAACATGACACTAAGACGGTGGAGATAAAAACATTATTCAATAGGTTTTTTTAGTCTTTTTTCATGCCAGTGATGATGGTTTCAGAACTTGCCCAATATCGTTCAAAGGCAGAGTTGGTTAAATTGTCCATCAGTGCTTCTTAAAGGACAACTGTAGGCAACAAATTAAGTTCTGTTTAATTGAAAGATGGCATCAAGTATAGGTGTTTTAAATAGAAATTTGTTAATGAAATATTACAAATAAAGTACCTTATTCAGTCCTCTTTGCGCCACTCTTCTCAATCAGAGAGTGGACATGTTGTTTAGAATGTTGGGTCAGATCTTCATTCACCTTGGGTCAAATGTAGGAAGAGCTGACCAATCTGACCAAAGATTTTAAACAATATGTCTGCCCTTTGGAGCAAGAAGTCCTCAGTAAGGTACGTTATTTATATTCTTTCCCTAAAGAATGTCTACATAAACCATGTGGTGGTCCAGCATTTAGGAATTACCCAGTTGAAGTTAGATCTGCATCCGTATTATTTTGTTTTTCTAAACCTAATTCTAGAATGGTACTTTGCTGCCAATGTATGTTTTAGCCCATGTTATGTTATTTTCATGGATAAACATAGAATTGCAAAACTGGCATCGGTAACACATTTTGAACACATCGGAGATGTGATAAAAGAACTACTAGGTGGTTTATGGAGGAACAGATGATGCAAAGTATAAGAATTAATATAAAACAAAAACAACATAATATAAACACTGCAACTGAAAACAAAAGTATAAATATAAAAAAGCACAAAATTCATAATGAATAATCTCATTCCCAAAAACAAATAGTAACACATTATTCTCTGTAGTTTCTCTTTCTAGTGGCCTTTGAATAGCTAGATGTTACTACAGCCACCACAGAAAGTTTTGTTCATTGAACTAAACGCAGTTTTAAATGGCTGCTGTTATATGCATATAAAAAATAAAAATAAAATAATGGATTATTAGTTGGAATAATGGAATGTCTCCCATATCACAACTTCAAAATCATCTAAATCTTGTATATATTCTTGACAATGAAAGTAAAAAATAAAAGGGAGAAAAATATAAAAGATTAGTGGAATAGCATTGCAGAAAGGAAAATTCGAAAATAGATCTGGGAATTAATGAGGATTGAAATTGAATTGGAGAATGGGTGCCACCGCAAACATATAATATAAAGAATAATAAATTAGTATTAACGTATCTGTTGATCCTCGTTGTGCACATAAATCTGCAAAGGTAAGAATACCAGGCATCTAACAAGGTGTTAGAAACATTTCCTAAGATCTTTTATTTATTTATAAAGTATTTTACCAGGAAGGATAAGGTAACGGTGTAGTGATCAAAGTTAAGGATCCACGATGAAGGGCTGAACAATAATCTTGAAATCTTCTTGCACAACTGGTCACCATGTCTTTGAGAGGTAGTAGGAGGTCTTCGTTCCAAAACAGAGATATCCTTGGTTGGACACTGCTGAAAAGAGAAATAGCTGCACCTCTACCTCTCTCCGAACACTGGTTAAGGAAGTTCTAGTGACAGAATGTTCTTGGAGAGATAACTTTTGTGGACTGGAACACACGCTATCTGGACCCACAGCAGTACTGGCTCTGAGACCCTGGATAACACACAGCCACTGGTACTGAGATATTGGATCTTTAGACACACCGCTGTACTGGTTCAGGAACTCAGGAGAATATACAGCCACTAATACTGAGATATAGGATAACACACAGCCACTGATTATGAGATACAGGATAACACACAGCCACTGGTTCTGAGATATTGGATCTTTAGACACACCGCTCTACTGGTTCCGGAACTCAGGAGAATATACAGCCACTAATACTGAGATACAGGATAACACACAGCTACTGGTTCTGAGATATTGGATCTTTAGACACACCGCTGTACTGGTTCATGAACTCAGGAGAATATACAGCCACTAATACTGAGATATAGGATAACACACAGCCACTGATTATGAGATACAGGATAACACACAGCCACTGGTTCTGAGATATTGGATCTTTAGACACACCGCTGTACTGGTTCATGAACTCAGGAGAATATACAGCCACTAATACTGAGATATAGGATAACACACAACCACTGATTATGAGATACAGGATAACACACAGCCACTGGTACTGAGATATTGGATCTTTAGACACACCGCTGTATTGGTTCAGGAACTCAGGAGAATATACAGCCACTAATACTGAGATACAGGATAACACACAGCCACTGGTTCTGAGACACAGGATAACACACATCCAGTGGTACTGAGGTTCTGGACGACTGAACTTACAGCTGTACTGGCTCTAGAACACTGGATACAAACAGCCACTGGTTCTGAGGACAAGGATAGCTGGACACACAGCCACTGGTACTGAGATATTGGATCTTTAGACACACCACTGTTCTGGTTCAGGAACTCAAGATAAAATACAGCCACTGTTTCTGAGATACAGGATAACACACAGCCATTGGTACTGAGGATCTGGATGATTGAACACACAGCTGTACTGGTTCTGGAACACTGGATAGATCCAGCCACTGATTCGGAGGTCTAGAACTGGAAGCCGAAGTCAGGATAACAGAAGACAGGATAATCAAAGGGAAGCCAAGGGTCTGGTACACAGGAATGAAGAGCAGGAATGGTCAGGCAAGCTGGGTCAGGAATAAAGGAGTCAGAATAACAGGAATCATCGGGTAGCTAGTATCAGGCACCAAAGGACCTATTACAAGCAAAGGTAAGAAGCAAGTGAGTGGTTTAAATACAAATCTGGTGCCAATTGGCAGCAAGGGGGGTGTAACCATTCACTGAGCAGAGTTTTAATGAGATCTGTCACTCCCGTTGTTTGTGCATGTGCATAAGGTGCCGCGCTGCCATTTTGTTGGTTACTGGACTCCGGAAAGATGGCATTGTGGGACGTTGACGGGAGCTACACAGAGTTAAGTGAATATGTTGCTGCAGAATGCGGGAAGAGGCGCAAATAGGATCAGGTAAGGTTGTTATAGATACATTGATCAAATGGGCACATTCTGACATTAACTAATTTTTTACTTGTGTTTAAGTATTTCAGGTGTTATCCTGAGTTAACATTTCTTTTGAAATCAGAACTAGTGATTTCCTGATTTTAACCAGTTATTTGTTCCACTGGTGCAAGGAAGGGAATACTGTATTTGCTAGAATATAAGACGGCCCTGATTATAAGACAACCACCCCAAACTTTGGATCTTAATTTGTAGAAAAGGAAAAGCCTAAATATAAGGCAAACCCTATAGGAAATAAAGTTTTTCTTGTAACTATTCCTTAAAAAAAAAACAGTTTTTAATATTTAATGAACATATTACTGAAAACAGATATTTCTTGTTTTTATTTCCCCTCCTCTGTCCCCCTTCATTCCAGTTATTATGCGCACCTTTCATATTTGCCTCAATAGCATAATTTTGCATGCACAGGACTTGTCCCTGCAACACAATGCATAACCTACTGGACATGCCCCCGCACCACTGTGCAGCACTGTGCAGCATCCACTAGACTACACACCACATTACAGCAACTGACTTGCCCAAGCACCCAACGGAATTGCCATTGCACACACTGACTTGCCACTGCACCAAAAGACTTGCCATTGCATACACTGACTTGCAATTGCACCAACAAAAACTTGCCGTTTCACCCCAAAAAACTTGCTGTTTCACCCACTTACTTGCTATTGCACCCAATGGACTTGTCATCACATCTAGCAACAGGTCTTGTCATTGTAGCCACAGACATGCCAGTGCACTCCAGCACATGTCACTGCACCCCCTGAACTTGCCATTGCACCCATAGACTTGCCATTGCACTCACATACTTGTCATTGAACCCACAGTCTTGACAATTCACCCAGGACTTGCCATTGCACCCTCAGACTTTCCAGTGCAGTCCCAGGGCTTGTCAATGCACCCACATACTTGCTCATGCTTCTCCAGGACTTGTAATTGCTCTTCCAGGACTTCTCCTCTAATGCTGCCTGACACTTTTGCCAGCCATATTATCTCAGTTCTGTAGGGTATAGTTCACCAATTTCTGACTCATCCACACACAGATCCATTCTTTATCTTTACCAACACCGGTAGGCCCACATTCTGCCACTACCACTTACCAAGATATAAGGGCCCACTCCCTTCCACCTGCCAGTAACAAAGCAGGTGGACATGTGACAGCACATACCAGCACACCTGGCTACATTCTGCCAATAGCATTTACCAGCATATATGAGCAGTCTATTGGCATTCGGTGCTGACTCTGGAACAATGAAGGAGGCTTTGGGACAATGCCCAAACTATACTGGATGGTGCAATTTGTTGTTTTTTCCTCTGGAGCAAAAAGAGGTAACTATGGCTCTCTGTTGTCCTTCAGTTTGTCTCTCAATAGAAACTAATCATTATACATCCTTTAAGACATGCGTATGGACAGGGATGAGCACTCTGCCACAAATATATTTCCACTAAGAATTTCGATGCACAAACACTATAGAGTCTACTCAATAAAGAGAGGATTACAGGGAATTGAGACTGGAATTTCAAACTTAAGTAGCACATTTGGAAAATCTTTCCAATTCAGCTACATTGGCCTAAAGTTTGAAAGTCCCATCACCATTCCCTGCAATTCTCTCTTTCTCAAGTAGAACTTCAAAGGTCTCCATATTCTATACAAATTGCTGACTGACTAACTCTATTTAGTGCATATGCCAAATTACTGACACACAGTTTTAGGGAAAGGTTTGGGGGAAAGTTGCCAGGTAAAATAATGAAAATTAAGCATTTTTGTCTCTTTCGGCACTGGTATAGGGGCAGTTCATAGAAACATAGAAACATAGAATGTGTCGGCAGATAAGAACCATTCGGTCCATCTAGTCTGGCCAATTTTTTTTTTTAGTCCCCCTTTCACTGTCTTATAGCTAGGATAGCCTTGTGTCTATCCCACACATGCTTAAAATCCTTGACTGTGTTTACCTCTACCACTTCTGCTGGAAGGCTATTCCATACATCCACTACCCTCTCAGTAAAGTAATACTTCCTGATATTACTTTTAAATCGTTGCCCCTCTAATTTAAGACTATGTCCTCTAGTTGTGGTAGTTTTTCTTCTTTTAAATATACTCTCTTCCTTTACGGTGTTGATTCCCTTTATGTATTTAAATGTTTCTATCATATCCCCCCTGTTAAGTCTTTCCTCCAATCTATACATGTTAAGATGCTTTAACCTTTCCTGGTAAGTTTTACCAAGCTTTTTTCCACCAAGCTTTTTTTTTCTGTATATTGTACACATTTTTAATATCTAATAGTAAGTACATATTTTTTAATTTTAAAACAATCTCTAGTCCTCTTGTCGCTTTACACTGCAAATAATTTCGCAGGGGGGCCTTGTCATTCAGTAACATCTGGCAAGGATGACTCGGAGAGACAGCAATACATCTATTACAATTAATGTACCCATTTTCAGGAGATATGAAAAAACACTGAAAGATCTGTTTCTCTTTTTATTTTGCATGATGCAAACATTTTTGGACATTGTAGGTGGAACTGCCCCTGAGCAAGGAATAAAAACGACATAAAGCCATGCTTGTTTGTTAAATAGTTAAACAGCCTGGTGGACATACGGTCAACAAGTGAATAAAAAGAAATAGAAGGGAAATGAGACCAAATTCTGCTGTAAGTAAGCCATGCCAACAATCTGTATGCGACCTCTGACTCACTGTCCATATATAACTGTGGGTCACAGGCCAATTGCTTAGTTAGAGATGATGTCACATCAAGGCGCCATAAGGACTCATCTGCTGTATATAAAAAGGTGGGATACGAGGTCAGTGTGGTGACATGGATTCACCTATGTCTGAGGCTGTTGCTTTTACAGACAAATATTTGCGAGCGAGCACTTAGCTCCCGACCCGCTGAATGAACTCGCAACTCTGCTTTCACCTTACACAGCAGTGATATATTTCATCTAGAAATTGACTGGCTAGGCACCCTGTGATCATGTTTGTACTGTTACAGCTGCTTCCCATGATAATCCTGTTATGTATATAAATGAAGGTCTGATTTGTATTAAAATAGGTATCTGCACAGCTGCTTAGAAAAGCCAATGCAATGTAAATCAGGGTACTCCAATGTAGCAGTGGTGCTACCATATAAGCAAAGTGGCACTCACATGTTTAGAGGGCCGACATAGGGCCTAGCTGAGAGGAGACGGGCAAATGACAGAGACTGTCTGGTTTGTTTCATAGGCCACCCCTGCTGTGATGCCTGTATTTTAGAGGGGTGGGTAGGCCATCCAGGTGGTGTTCAAAAAGTTCTACTGGAGTCAAATTTAGTTCTGCCTCGTTGACATCTAGGCCCATTATTCAATACAAAGTCTCCTAATTGCCCTCTTTGAAACCTACAAAGAAATAACAGAAAACACTACCCAGGCAGAATACGTGAAGGACAGGTGGAGAAAAGTCCATTTGTATATTTCATAAAATATTCATGGATTACTGACCATAGTGAAATGTCAGACTAGATTCTTGATCACATGATAATGCTGGCTTGCGACTGAACGATGCCTTTGACTACTGATTCCCCTGTTTTCTTTTTGTTGCAACTGTTTTGCAGCCTAGGTGGGTGGTTTACCTGAACAAGTATACAGCTATATTGACTGAAGTGTGCAAGGACCAGTCTTAGACAGAAAGATCTTTAGCAGTTGCTCTTTAGTAATCTCTCTGGTTAGTACACAGATTGATGACTATGACGATAGCTCTTAAAGGACAGATGTGGCAAAAAATGAAGTTCTGTTTAATTGAAACATGGCATCAAGTGTAGGCATTTTATATAGAAATGCTTTAATGAAAGAATACAAATAAATTACCTTGAGCCATCTTTACTCCATATTTACTACCAGGAGGCAGCCATTTTGTTTAGAATCTTTGGTCAGATCTTTGTTCATCTGAACCAAAAGGACTGAAGATCTGACCCAAGATTCTAAACAACATGTCTGCCCCGTGAGAGAACGATATGGAGTAAAGAAGGCTTAATAAGACATTTAATGTGCGTTCTTTCATTAAATAATTTATTTATAAATATTCTACACTTGATACCATATTTCAATTAAACATAAGGTAATTTTTTGCTACAATTGACCTTTTATAGACTCTGCCTCTCTGCTACCATGTTACAATTCCTTAATCAACTGCTTTATTCAGTGCAAACAGGAATATTTATACTCACCAGGAGCAAATGCAAAAAGATGGTAGTAAAACCAGTCTTCTGTCTTTACAGAACTGCCAAGCAAAGCCCTTCAATCTCTATCCAAAGTATTCGGGACACCCAAATAAGGATGTCACAGGGTCTGCCAAATGCTTAAAGACCATAATTATAAAATGGCGTACATTAGGCTCCTGGCAAGCTCTTGCCTTATATTAATTCCTGTTAAACATCATCAGTTCTTTGTTACCTGTGGGTTTGTAAGCTTTATCTCATGTGCATCTACATAAAATACCTTTTGATGTATAAAATAGCCATGGTGAAATAGCAGATGTATATGTCCCATAATGCACCTGTCCTGCCAATTATCACAGATCCTAATAATCCTGTAAGTTGGTACGTAGGATGGAATCTTTAATTACTCTAGTACATCGTGCTAGATGTTTTGTTTTTCATTCCAAGAGCCTTGGTCTACACTTTGCCTTATTGCTGTTGAGCTGACAGCTTCTTTACTGTTCTTGTCACTTGCCGGCTCCGGGCTGAGTGTAACTCCCTCCCTTGCAAGCTCCTGCTTCATGTCATCTTGTATTAAACACACTGGTCATGCTCTCGGGCCTTGAATGCCGCCATAGGGGTGTGTGATTGGGATGAACGTTGGCACTGCTGCCTCTATCCTGGTGGGGGGCATATCAGGCCCCACATCTTTCCAAAGTCGCCACTAGCAGTGCTGTTTAATGCAGGAGACTGGAGACACCTCTGTCTTAACACATTGAACTTGCTTAGCTTGTTAAACAGGCACAGCAGGAGTGAAAGCAAGTGATACATTAAAGTCCACTAGGTTTTATTGAATAAAAATATGATTAATTAAAACTACTTTGATTGGCTTCCTGTTGATACAATTCTCTGCATGCAAATCAAACTTTTCCTAGGTAACAACCTGAGTTCTTATGAAATTACCTATAGATTTTTTTAAAATAGGCAAAATTTGATACTTCCTTAGTTTTTTTGTATCATCTCTCATCCTCCCATGAGACGAATTATGCCTTATAGGTTTCCTTTAAAATATCTGTTTCCATCGGCTGGTACTGGGTGAGCAAGGTATTGGGTTGCAGATGATGTCAAGGTCTACAGAGGTGCTCTCGGTCACTTTGTTATTCTCTCACAAGCAACAAAGGTGATATGACAGATAGCGGAGGCTACACATGTTTGACTAGGCCAGAAGTTATATAATGACAAGGTTGGAATTAGGTTTGTAGACATCTAGGCACAATATGTCTGGGAGTGTTCCTTCCTCACACATATGGTCATTAAAACAGTGCCTGGAATTTTAGAGACCTTAGCAGGTGTGCATGCTAGATCACCTCCATGCCTGCTTTCTCTTCCTTAGATGGTTCACTGCCAATGTTTGGGAACAATATATCTGTAAAGCTACTCTATATTAACAATAGTACAATTGTATTTATTTATGTAAGAAATCATTTCAATAAACTGCTGTGCTGTATAAAAACACTCCTATCTATATCACACACTGTATAAAATAAACACTTTATTAATTATTAAAAATATGCAAACATGTTAAAAATGTATCAGTAAATATATATATATATATATATATATATATATATATATATACACTATATTTCATAAAAATATAAAAATATGGAAGTTAGGAAACAAAAGGAGAAAATAATTACCCCCGTGCATTCATAAATTACCCGTAAAGGGACATGGCTAGTCCTAGACCTTTATTTATTATTTAAAAATATTTAAAAAAAAAGGTATAACTCAAAATCACTATTAAGACCCCTAGGTATGAGGGTTTTTAAGTCATTTATCCATCTCATCTGATGTTGGCCAAACTTTGTTATTACGTTTTGTCCTCTCCAGAATCTGTTAATGTGCATAATCCCCAAGAAGTTCGGTCAATTATGATCCTCATTCTGGTAGTTTTTAAAGTTGTTAAAGTGAGCTGATATGCTAATAGGACATCAGGTTCGCTCTCCACTCATTCATACTAGGGGTTCTCTTATTTTCAAGCTACCAAAAATAAGTAGGTGTAGCTTAAACGTGGTGCCCATTGCTGCACCCCTTTTCTGTAGATAGAATTCATCCTGGAATAAAAAAAATTGTTATTGAGTCAGGAGCAATCTGATCCCCTCAATGATAGAATCTACTTGTTCCTATTTTGAAGTGCCACATAAGCTTTATCATGATCTATTATCGTGTATAGACTACTTACATCACTAGAGACAAGGATATATCCAGCTTGCCATGTTATATTACTTAAAGCTCCTAACATAGATCCTGTATCTTTCAAATTTGCTTATTGTTTAACTTGATTTCTATGCAATTTGGCCCACCTGGATTCTATGAATTGTTGTTTAAATCTCTCTTTATAGTTCATGGATCTTACATAACAGGGGATGTTATCACTGGGAGGTATGTTTTACCCCTATAGTGTGGCTACACTGCTTTATATTTTTTAATCTGATTGTGGCACAACTGTGAAGATTGCTTTGTGTGTGGTGCACTCTTTTATTGAGTTGTGTGTGGGTTAAAATGCTTGTGTGAACTCACAATTACATGGTGTTTACCAATTCCAAAAATGGGATCACTAGGTGTGCACGCCATGCAGAAACAATATTTGCAAACAATGCTCACTAACGCGAAAATGTAACCTTTTTTGTGACTGTCATGTGTGATATGTCACTCCCCCAATCCTAGCAATGAGCTTGTCTCAATAAACACGCAGAACCCTTCCAAAGATTTGAGCTGTTTCTGGTTTGTATGGTCATATGTTAGGTCTCAATTGTATTCATGTGCTATGTGCAGAGTATAATTATCTTTTCAGCTCATTAGAATTTTGTTGTTTGTGAAACTACTCATTAGAAGTGGCAAACAGTGACATTAATTAATGCACTCTAGATAATCTTGGCCTTTAGCGAAGGGTACAAGTAAAATGATCATTGTCTTGTTGATTTAGCATTTGATGTTCCCTTTGAATGGTATTGTGAAGGCAAAGTCTTGTCTTCAATTGAATCTTATTATGACTGCACATTAAAAGACAGCTGTAACAAATAATTAACTAACGTTTAATTGAAAGATTGTATTAGGTGTAGATGGTTTAAATCGAGTTTTTTAAATGAAAGTATACCTTATTAAGCCCCCTTTGCTCCAAAGAGCTCTAACAGTGAGAAGGCACGTTGCTTAGAGTCTTGGATCAGATCTTCGTTCATTTTACCCAAGGTGGCTAGAGAATGATCTGATACATTGAAGACATACTTGCATCCACTGTCTTGGATGGAATTTCATAATAAAAAAGGACAAGCCTACCAAGTATCATGGTGTTCCCAGACTCCATGTGGTAATTCCAAATAATCCAAATTTACTTTATTTTAGTAGAGTTAAGTAGGCTTAAGATTAAGCATTGGTAAAGATGCAAAATATGTTAAGTTTTGTGAGAATTGGCACATTTCCTATAATCACCTATACACACTAAAATAAGGCTAGGGTTATTGCATGTAGAGCCTCTTTCTTCATTTACATTATTTGGAATTACTCTGTGGTATGGTCAAATCATGGGAGGATGGGAGTACTGTGATGTTTGGTTTGTAGACCTTCACCCTGGTTTATTAAGAAATTCCATCTGACAAAGTGGAGCCCAATATGTCTGCAATGTATCAGATATTCATTCACCTCGGGTCAGATGAACGAAAGATCTAACCCAAGATTCTAAACAACATGTCTGCTCCCTGTAAGATATCAGCAACTTGTGATTAAGCGTCGGTAAAGACGCAAAACACTTTATGTGAGAATTGTCACCTTTCCTACGATCACCTGTATGTACTTAATAAGGCCAGGTTATTCATCCACGTAACCATAACTCTACGTATGTTTAAGCGTTGGTGAAGATGCGAAATGCGTTAAGTTTTGTGTGCATTGTCCTCTTTTCTATGATCACCTGTTTGCACCAAAATGAAGCAAGAATGATTGAAGTGTGGATACTCTCTCTTCTTTTGGATTATTTGGAATGAAGATCGGACCCAAGATTCCAAACAATATGGATGCTCCCTGCCAAAGACATATGGAGAAAATACTCATTAATATACTTTGTTTGTATACTAACATTTTTGCTCATCATGAAAAAAGTTACATGGTATCACCTTAAAGGAAATTAATATATATATATATATATATATATATATATATATATATACAAAATAGCCACATTTATGGCCAAGGGAAATATTTAATCGTTGTTTAATCTCAGTCCTTACACCCGATGAGTTCACACTACAGGTGGGCTTTCTCTTCATTGCCCGGGGCTCAAACCATGGAACATCCTTTAAATCCAGAGGCAATCACCACTATGAATGAACAAGAAAAAAGTAAAGCGAGTATCAGTTCTGTATATTAATTTAAAGAACTACAGAAAGCTGCCTTTTAGAAAAAGAAGATCTTTTTAATACACCATTTTTTATTTGACCTTTTAGAATGCTTTTATCGCCGACATTTAGTGCTCCAGATTTAGAGTTGATTTATCAAATATTTAAACGTTGTTTTAAGGACAGCTTTTTTTAGTACTTCACAGATTTTAATTAATACATTCCAGGTATTACGGAAATTTTGGAGTTGTCTAACTGTAGACGTTGCAGTATGAATGCCTAGAGCTGCCTGACATGATATTGTTCATTTTAGGTATTGTTGTCATTTTGTATTTGCCCCACCTGGAGATGCTCATGCAAGACACATATGCCGTACAATGAAAAGCAACTTTAGCTAAAGAGCAATGTGATATTCCATACCTGCCAACTTGACAGGGTCCCGGGGACGCAAGGGGCCAGAGGCAAAAGGGGGAGGGACTACATGACATCACGAGCCATTGCTTGAGCCTACAAAATTGAGCTCCAGGCTCCACAGCACAGATACTGGGTGTTTAGAGCTCTATTCTTTAGTGATTAGACTGTGTATGTTTGCTAGACATATACATAGTGTCAATGCAATGGTACACTATGCAGAAGGAAGAGGCGAGACACGACAGACACAAATTTGTCAGGACAGGAACCCAAAATCCATGACTTCTGGCAACCATGCTGGAATGGTGAATGATGAACATAAAGATTGGGGTGTAGCAAAATACTTGAGGAGAAGTGAAGGGCACATACATATATCGGGGACCTTGTATTTAACCAATGGCAAGAATATTAGTTTTGAGTTAAGCAGTGACATCACATATATTTATATATATTTACATATATCTTAATGTTTAGTGATTAGCGCATCTGATCCTTTACTATTAATCAAGTGCTAATCATCTCAGATAAGCTTATTTGAGATTTTTGGCACTTGTTTAATAGTAAAGTATCAGATGCGCTAGTCACTAAATATTACGATATATTTGTGAATAAATACAAATAGATTTGATAATGCTTATTGAGACTCCAGTGGTTGCACATATGGTTTGTTTGAAGGTATGTGTAACAGACACTATCTGACACATTTATGTATATGGATACTAATGTTTGCAATATTTAAAAAAAAAAACATGATACAGTTAGAATATTTTCACTATTATAATATATGATGAAGATTAAATACTTTTGTAAAACATTGTGTTGAGAAGAAATGAAACAAAAGAAATATTTTGTGCACTATGTTTATTGCTTTACTTAATTACACCATTTTTGTGTGATCCACCCCTTCCTTTTCCAAACGGGCACTTTTTATTGTATGTATGTATGTATATATATACAGTCATATATTGAGGCTTGAAGAAAACTCCACCTTAGGAGTTGAAACGTTGTCCTTCGTGAATATAAACCAACATGTGCTGGTCCGGCTATTTGTTGAAATGACTTTCATTTTGAGTCAAATTCGGTACCTGCGTTTGACTTTTAGTCTGGAAAATAGCTTTGCTCATTTTGCTTCCTATTACTTTCAATGGGGAAGATTTGAACATGTTTTTTTTTTTAAGTCAAATAGAGGTTCTGAATTTAAATGTAAGTCTAAAAATGAAAGTTGACCTCCAAAGTTTAATTTTAGTAAATGGACCCGAGAGTGCATAATGTTTTTGGTTTTGACCCGGCCTGACGCTGTTTGCTTTCTCCTGCTTTGACCCATTGCCCTTGTGACCCTTGATATGGCTTGTTTTGTCCTCTGGCTTATATCCCTAAAGATGGCTCAAGGGAAAGTTACTAAGACCCCACAGTTTGCAGCCACTCTAAGACGGGCAAAGGAAGAGACAGACATCTATCACCAATGAACAGAAGCTGCACCCCACTTGCTATAATCACACTACCAGCACCAAAACACAAATATTATACAAAATTGGATTGGATGTGCTACCCCAATTACACCACATAATGAGTATGTAACTGAAACAATGCAATCTCAGGGATACCATATATATAAAAGAAAAGAAAAAAAAGCTATAGTATATTAATCACAAGATACCATCAATATATATATTTCAAATTGTAAATCCATTTAATTTCAAGTTTACCCAATTCCTAAAACAGGTTTCCACCCCTCCAATATTTATTCATTTTTGCAGTTGCTATAGATTTAAACTTTTTAGGGTTATTTCCATGTTGCAGAGAATGTTTTGGTACATTGTGTTTTAATAATATTTTTTTTATATTATTACAGTGTTCTCTAATTGTAACTATTCTTGTGGTTCTGTCTATATAATTTTGTATATATTGTTATGTTGAGTCTTATTTTTCAATGTTACATGTGTGTAACTCTTTGGGGGGGATTTACGTAAATTGGGCGCACCCCTGAACATAATATATATTTATATTTTGGTAAAATATTCCTGCGAACATCATCTTGCTCTAATATGAACCAATGTTTACTATCTGTTTCTATTCCTGATTTTTGTTGTTATAGTTTAAAATCATTAATAAATTATCCTTACTCTGGCTCTTTCTTTTTATAATTGAAGAGGGTATTTCTATCAACATTCACTACTTTCTGAATTGCCCTATCCACTTGATCTTCTGTTAGAACTCTTTTCACAATGCCTATTTTTAAGAATTTGCATTTGTTCATTACTTACTCTTTCATTTGTGGAGATCCTTTTCAATCTCAGTGCTTGAGATTAATAACAAAGCATTACACACATGCAACATTGAAAAATAAGACTCAGAATAACAAATTATCTAATATACTGAGTTTCTATTGATGTAATAGGTGTCATACCTCTCTAAGATGTGAGACCTCACTTGGAGTATTGTACGCAGTACTGGAGACCGGATCTCTGGTTCATGGGTTGAAGGATAAAACTTACCAGGAAAGGTTAAAGCATCTTAACATGTATAGATTGGAGGAAAGACGTAACAGGGGAGATTTGATAGAAACATTTAAATACATAAAGGGAATCAACACAGTAAAGGAAGAGAGAATATATTTAATAGAAGAAAAACTACCACAACTAGTCTTAAATTAGAGGGACAAAGATTTAAAAGTAATGTTAGGATATACTGAGAGGGTAGCGGACGTATGGAATAGCCTTCCATGGAAGCGGTAGAGGTTAATATAGTGAAGGAGTTTAAGCATGCGTGGGATAGACACAGGGCTATCCAAGGTGTAAGAGAAGCCCAGGGATTAATAAATGTAATTAGAACATTGGGCAGACTAGATGGACTGAATGGTTCTTATCTGCCGACACATTCTATGTTTAAGAAGAAAACTACAGGTTGAGTATCCCTTATCCGTAAGTCTTGGGACCAGAAGTATTTTGGATAATTGATCATTTTTCCAGTATTAAAGCCTCTCAGCTTTCATGAAATAAGGTAGGACCAATGCAAAAATTATATAGAGCAAATAAATTACTATTACTGTGATGTAGGGAACCTGCTGTTGCCGCGTCAGACCTGCACACGTGTATAATGCTTTGTTTTTGCATGGGGGAAATCTGGGCACGCACAGAAAAGCTATATTGCAGTTTAAATGGGCTGTACGCGGAATAAACCTTTGTGCTTTGTTTCTCTCTCGTATAAAAAAAACACATATAACAAACTACATTTATCATATATACATTAAATGCATTGTTTATTAACTGTACATATTAATTTAGTACAGTACTTACAATCAAGCATAAAAATAGTCCCCATACATTCTGACCCCATTAGTTTTCATAAAAACTCAGAGCTCAGTGAATTCAAGCGGGGTATTGTGATAGGACACCATCTTTGTAATACGTCAGTCTCAGACATTTCATCCGTGATAGATATTCCATGGGGGTATTATTGGGAAGTGAAAACATTTTGAAATAGCAGCAAAGAAGTGGAAGACCCCAAAAAGTGATAGAGCTGGCTCGCCGAATGCTGAGGTGCATGGTGCGTAAAAGTAACCAATGTTATGCTGATTCTATAGCTGAAGAATTCCAAACTTCCACTTTAATATCACCACGACAACTGTGGAATTGGTTTCCATGGGTGAGCGAATGGGTGCAAGCCGCACATCACCAAATACATATACAATGCCAAGCGATGGAGTGGTGTAAAGCACGCCTTCACTGGACTCTCAAGCAGTGGAAAGGTTTTCTTTCTAGAGTGACGAATCATGCTTCACCGTTTGTCTGATGGGCGAGTCTGGGCTTGGCGGATGCCAGGAGAATGTTACCTGTCTGACTGCATTGTGCCAATTGTACATTTTGGTAGAGAATAATGGTATGGGCTATTCCTAGTACTGTCGTTTTTGTGTTCTCGGGAACCTGATCACCATTTCACTCCAAACACCCCTTTACTTGGCATGCTCACACACACTCCTCCTTTCACGTGGCACCTATTACATCTGCATCACTCCATAGTCCACGTGTGTTCTGAAAGGTGTGTGTGGAATTTGCAACTTGTGGGGAAATCCGTAAAACATTTTGGATTACGGATGATTTTGGATAAGGGATTTTCGGATAAGGGATACTCAGCATATACTACAAATAAAATCTAAGGTAACAGGTTGTGAGTACAGAATTAAGAAGTACTTAAATTGTGATTCTGACAACGTTATATATTTACTGGAATGTCCTTGTTTCTTAAGGTTTATAGGAAGAACCACAAGAAATGTGATACATTTCAAAAAGGCATAAAAACAGGGGGAAGAGGATACTTAATATTTAGATACTGAGAGAGATGATTATAAAGTCCAAAGTAGAGAGCATTCTACCTGGGGTGGTGCTGTAACATTAGTGAATTATGTCTTATATGTAACTGATTTTCTCTTTTTGGATTTTTGGTATTTTACCTCTCTTCTAAGGGTATTTAAAGAGCCTCACCCAATACCACTGTTTAGCCACTCAATATAATAAGAGGAGGTGTATCCTTCCTATCGGTGCGGACTGAAAGTCAGGAGTGTGGAGTTTGAATGTTTTAACACAGGAGCAGTGGTTTGCTCCAACCGTTTAGATTATCTGACACCTTATAGATGCAGAGTCATCACGTGTTTTGTAGTAGCAATTTTAGTTACTGTATTTTTTTTACTATTGTTTTTTTTTTTACTACGGTTACTCTGGATATTTTATTGTATTAAATATCCCATTTATTACATGTACTTACCTTGCTGTGTCGCATTCTTAGCAATATTATTCCTTTCTCTTCCTTCAAGCGGTTTCAGCATTTCTACCTCATTCCTATATATTGTTGGGGAGCCACGGGAACGGCTCTCTTTTTGGTGATTACAGCGGCTACTTTTCTGCTTTTTCTTCACTCTTTCCGTTCCTTTCTTAGGCGCACGTCTTCCCTGTACTCATTCATTCTCTATTGGTCCCTGCTGATTTAGGGCTATCTCCAACGCATTTCTATCTAATAAGTTATGTTAAATATATACATGTTTCAGACACACAGACAAATTTAGTTCTAACACCTGCTTGATTTAGGGCTTGTCATACTTCAGTGGCTTAATAACTTTATTGTCATTTCTAATACGTATGTGAGGGATAGCTTCCAAATGGAAAAACTTCAAAATGAATGGGGTACCATATCCAGCTTCTTCGTAATGGATAGCCACTGGGTTTAATTTATTTCTCTCTGTCCCCTTAATTTTACCAACATTTTAGATAGCCCCCATGTTCTCCTCTGCGTTCTCTTAGTGGCTCAATGGTGCAGCCATTACAAAATTTGGATCATGGGTCAAAAAGTATACACATGACAAAATCTGTGGTGCAGTTGATAAACTCAGTGACTCCAGCCAGAACTGACACCGACGCCCATAAAAACCAGCAACAGCTACCACTGAACACGTCGGTGGATGATGCAAAATCAGAGCAACCCTGGAACTCTCATGTTTGTTATACTGTTTAGAAAACAACTAACGATAGACAAGCAAACTTTCCTGTCATTGGGACTTTTTGACATTTTCTCTCCCTCCTGACATTTCAAAGTGATCTCTTCCCTTCTTTTCTCTACAACTTTGGCTCATTCCTTTCATTGCTATACTTCTAGTGTCAGACACTGACAAAGCTGGAAACATTGAATAAGATGACGGTAATGGGAGAATTAACCCCTTCGGGGGGAGTGTACAGGCTTGACAGGCAGATTCTCTGCCCTCTGGTGCCTAAAGAGTTAAATTCAAGTAAGTCCACTGATTAAAAAAAAAAAAAAAGCCGGGAACATTGAATAAGATGACAGTAATGGGAGAATTAACCCCTTCCAGGGGAGTTGACAGTCTTGACAGGCAGGTTCCCCGCCTTCTGGTGTCCAAAGGGTTAAATTCAAGTAAGTCCACTGATTAAAAAAAAAAAAAGCCGGGAACATTTAATAAGATGACAGTAATGGGAGAATTAACCCCTTCCAGGGGAGTTGACAGTCTTGACAGGCAGGTTCCCCGCCTTCTGGTGTCCAAAGGGTTACATTCAAGTAAGTACACAGATTTAAAAAAAAAAAAACCTTGTATTGCCACTGCATAAAAATAGTAAAATAAAATACCAAAATGCTTGAAGAAAAAAAAAAAACAGCTAGTAGGCCTTAAGCACTGGAGCTAAAGGGTTAGTGTGAATTAAATGTTACTGAAATGTGAAATACAGAGATGCCAATTAGCACTCTGTGTGTTGGCATCCAGGCGCTGGCATCCACAGCTTCACGTCACAAAGGGCACTTTTATCAGCCTGCTCTGCTCCTTCTCCTGTGCCTAAGGCTTAAACCCATGGGAATTTCCTCCAGCAGAATCACTGCCTAAAGACCAGCTCAGTGTTCGCTGGAGGGCACAAGGCTAGAGAACTTGTTTTCTCAGTAATGCTTTCATTATGTTCTGTGTATTCGCTTCTGGAAATTTCGATGCTTAAGTTTCCCTGTGGGTTTTCTCAGTGAGATGGGTAAATAGAAGGGGTGCAATTCATGTTCGGGTAATAGAGAGACATAGTGGGAAGATGTTACAAACACTATAACATGATAGCAAATATGGACAACAATATATTGCAGCTGATAGGGGGTCCCTGGTATGATTTCTGCTATCACTTCCACAGAAGCCAGTTTGCTTCTATTTAGGGCTCACATTAAAAGAACGCTAAACCTTTTTTTTTCACTTGTGCTTCTATTATAGAAGCACAAGGGAAATGCCCATTGTCCCTAGTATGAGGATAAACTGGTGGGTACTTCTGATAGCACATGCCAGCAGTGGTGTATCTTGGTTTCGTGAATCCTCCTACCCACGCACGACATGCCCCATTACCCACATCACCCCATTACATGATCCCATCACATCCTCCCATCCCCCCATCACATCCCCCCATCCCCCGATTACATCCCCCCATCCCCCATTACATGCCCTCATCACCCCCATTACATGCCTCCATCACCCTCATTACATGCCTCCATTAACCCCATCACCCCCATACCATGCCTCCATTAACCCCATCACCCATTCACATGCATCCATTAACCCCATCACCCCCATTAGATGCCTCCATTAACCCCATCACCCCATTACATGCCTCCATTAACCCCATCACATGCCTCCATTAACCCCATCCCCCCATTACATGCCTCTATTAACCCCATCATCCCCATTACATGCCTGCATCACCCCCATTACATGCCCCATCACATGCCCCCTCACCACAGGACTTACCCTGATCCCTGGTGGCTAGTGGCAGGCAGCATGGTGTCCTGTGGAGAGTGGAGAGGTCACATGAACCAGGGCGTGTTGGGTCACTTGACCTTTCATCACTCCCCCCCCCCCAAGAAAAAACGCACGTGCAGCCCAATCATCATGATCTGCTGCCCGTGCGTTTTTTTCTTGTTTTTTTTCAGTGCTGGGGGGCGCTGCTTCCCCCAAAAATTTGCCACCCTAGGCATCCGATAGTAAATACCACACTGCATGCCAGTTTATCCTCTGACCGACAGCTGCCATGCTTCCATAGGAACTTAACCAGGTCCCCTCTGCTGATTGCATGCAAAAACAAGGGTAGCATCTCTCTCTGTGCTAGCAGTGAGAGACCCTCGCATTCAGCTGTCAGAGCGGGACGAGCCCCCGCTCTGATTGCCTGTGCGCGTGCTGATGGTCGTCAGCATGCGACAACCAAGAACTGCTGTGTCTCACATGTGAGACACAGCAGATAGTAAACCCATGTGTATTTATTAAGATACACGTTGAGGTTACTTACAAGTCCCGGGACATGTTTTGTTTAACCCTTGCTTTCTTGAAGGAAGCAAGAGTTAAACAAGTTGGGATGTCCCTTTAAGCCATCTAGAGGGAAGTGCCAGAACTCATTGCATCCCTTAATGTATATTTAACTAAATGCAGCACTAGTCAAGATGAGTTAAGAGGGGTTCAATTTAAAAAAAAAAAATATTGGGTTACTAAAAACATAGCACTGCCTCTGTCCACAAATGGGAAGGACAACCAAAAATGGACAATGGACAGAGTGAAAAGTCAACTTCCTTGGACTGGAAAACAGAATACTTATCCAGTAGCCTAGCCAACAATTGTCAGACCCTAATTTTCCAAGGTGAACCTGACAAGTTGCACAGAATATATATATATATATATATATATATATATATATATATATATATATATATATGTATATATATATATACCGTATTTGCTCGATTAAAAGACGACCCTGATTATAAGATGACCCCCCAAACTTTGGATATTCCATTAGGAAAACAACTAAAAGCCTGAATATAAGACCAACCTATAGGAAAAAAGTTCAACTTGTATATATTCACATGTAAATTGCTTTTTTACTAAAAAATTATGATATCAAAAAATGCATTTCTTGTTTTTATTTCCTTTTATGTGCCAATGCTGCCTCCCTCTTTCCCTTGCCCCCAGCTTTCTCTCTCTCCCCCTCCCTTTGTCTCCTCCCTCGCTCCCCTTGTCTCTCCCCCCCTTGTTTCTCTCTTCCCCACCCTCCATCCCCTTGTCTCTGTTCCCACTCCCTCCCCTTGTTGCTCTGGTTCCCCACTCCCTTGTTGCTCTGGTTCCCCCCTCCCTCCCTCCCCTTGTTGCTTTGGTCCCCCCCTCCCTCCCTCCCTCCCTCCCCTTGTTGCTCTGGTCCCCCCTCCCTCCCCTTGTTGCTCTGGCCCCCCCTCCACTTGTAGCTCTGGTTCCCCCCTCCCTCCACCCCACTCCCTCCCCCTCACCTGTTTCATAATCCCTGGTGGCTAGTGGGGGCAGCCGGGGGATGTCTGCACGATACGTGCAGACATCCTCCATGCTGCCCGACACCTCCGTCTATTATGACGGACAGCTGGTCCGTCATAATAGACGGAGGTGTTTGGCAGCATGGAGGATGTCTGCACGTATCGTGCAGACATCCCCCAGCTGCCCGATTCACCCTGGTGGCTAGTGGGGCAGCAGAGGATGTCTGCGCGATGAGCGCAGACCTCCCCTTCTGCCGCCCGGCACGACCGCCGGGACTTCTGTGACGAACCTGGAAGTACCCGGCTTCTTCATAGAAGCCCCGGCGGTCATGCCGGGCGGCAGCAGGGGAGTCTGCGCTCATCGCGCAGTCATCCCCTGCTGTTAGAGAGGGGGATCCAGGTCCCCTGCAGCTCTGCTGGGGACCTGGATCCATGTCTTATAATCTGACCTCGATTTGAGGTCAGATTATAAAACGACCTCGATTATAAGACGAGGGGGATTTTTCAGAAAAAAACCTTGTCTTATAATCGAGCAAATACGATATATATGTATATATATATATATATATACACACACAGACACACACACACTTAATAAAGAAACTGCATCTGTAACCTTTAGATATATTAAATATCACTGTAGGATTTATGCAGATTTATGAACAGATCTGGGGACATTGCTGAGAAAATAACCTGTAGGATCACTTTCCTGTTTTTTTATAAGGAGGCAGAAAGTAGGGTGGTTGATCCACAAAGAAAGGTTGGCAAAGAGCATCAAAAGTTGGGGAATAATAAAAAATGGATGGACAGGAAGTGGACAATGCTAAATACTGCTTCCTCTGCCCGTATTAGAACCCTCTGGACTTAGACATCACTTATTAAACCTCTCAACTTTGATCATCAGTGGCCTAATAGTATGGGCAGAAATGACCTGGCCAAGAGTTCCAAAGGTTTCCAGAATGTCTTGGAGGAAAAAGTCTTTATATAGGCCACACCGCCTTCCCCACTAAGGCTTACTGCTTGCTTCAGGTTCAAGCAATTTAGCAATATATCACCGAAATATTTATGCAGAAACAGCTAGAATGCTAAACCACTGGCTGATATTATTCGGATAATTCACACTATTGGTTATTTAATTACTTTGGAGCACTTCCCATGTAATGCTACATCGTATTGCGCTGTCTTATATGTTTGTTTTTATTTGTAATTCTTTTGACAGCCGTAAGTCAGCACTGCCTTAATAAAACATTAGTAACTGCAGTACACTACAATGAAAAGACATGTTAAATAACAAGCTTTGATTAATTGGAATAATATATAATTGGCTGATAATTATTAACAGTAAACATTTAAAAAAAAAAAACATGTTCGGAACATCTATTTATATCCAAATATTGTTTGAGGCATTTCATGTTGGTTAATTATGGAGCAACTTAATTCTGCTCTTATATGTATAATTAATTCTGTAACTGCCTTCTGTTAGATGAGTCTAACATTTAACGTTTTCTTTAAAGATAATTCAGGGCTGATAAGATTCTTTTTCTACAGATTTGACACTGAATCCTAATTATATTAAAATCATTTTGAGAGGGCATTTAACATTTTGAAATTTGGAATCTTATTTTGTTTTCTGTAATTTAGATCATTTCTATATAGTAGTGGACAAAACACCTTTCTGAACTCTCAACACTCTAATGTCCGCAAAGGAACTACCTGGGAAGAACCGTCATAGACCCACTGCTGGATGGAGACCGGGAATCAGATTAATATTGTAATAATATAATAATAACACACCAAGCTTTTATATAATGCTTTTATCCCCAAGAAGACTCAAAGAACTCTTGGGTTCAACTGAATCGGAAGCTGATAACATATGTTGTAAATAATACATAGTTTATTAGAAGAGAACCCAAAATATCTTGTAAACAGGTTTCACTCATTCCGAAAGAATATAAATTACCAATGCCTTTGCCTATTTGCTGTTTGCCTATTTGCCCTTCAAAAAGAAAAAGAAGAAGAAAAAAAAAGTCTATATAAAAACAAATAATCATTGTCCGAAAAAAGGAACCATAAATGACTAATTTACAAGAGATCTTTTCTAGAAGTACAGGAGTTCACCCGAATTCACTTGCTACCTCTACGCTGTCAGATGTGGGTGAGATTTATTATGTAAGAAGCTCCTTTATATTTCATAAGAACTCAGTTATACACTTATTGTTCTATGAATTAATTACATGACAAGCAGTCTTACCTTTTCTACACCTATTAAACTTCAATGAGTGCTCTTTCAACAATCAATGGATATTTAATCAAGACCGCTCATAACAGAACAGATCTGATTAAAAATAAATGAAGTACTTAAAACAAAAAAAAAAACACTTGCCTCATTGAAAAGTAGCCACAAAGTAATTGAGAAAACTACATGTGTATAACTAATGTGCCACATCAGCAAATAATCTAAGCCAGTCTGAGGCAACTATTACTCTTTGAGTAATGTCTCACATGCTACAGGAATATGTACAGGACTGGTCAATTAGGACTTGTTAGAGAAGGAATCGATAGTGCTAGTTTCAGAAGTTTCAGAATCCTGGTTACTTATGGTGCGTTAAGCAATGGCTGTGTTTAAGAGAAGGAGTTCAGACACATTCACAGATAATTAAGGATAACGCCCAAATTGTTTGAGTCTAAGTAGGCTACTGGATGGAACATCATAAGTGGAGAGCAATGCCTGCCCCTTTATCAATGTGTAGAGAGTTGGTAATGGAAATATATGATTCATCAGGAAGCATATTCTCCTTGACAGGTGAATGCTTTCCAACCAGTAAAGTACTGAGTATTCATTAAGTGACTGAATAACCAAATTAGAACTTCAGGGGTCCTCTCTGGATAGCGGAGTAGTAAATCTTTCCTCTGGGAAGTCCATAAAGCTTCAAGTTTGAGCTTCACCTTTAAAATTAGGTCATTTTATTTAAATAATGATGGCTTTTGGCAGGAGAGGACTATCAAGGGTAGAAGAAAAATTATACCTTTGGCTTCAACGGCTTCTGGATTGTAGGTGTTCCTGCTGGGCTATCTCAATGCTGGGTGATCCACACCCATATACCACTAGATGCAGTATGGATTTGGCAACTAATAGATACATGGTTTATTTAGTAGAAGTGGCAGATAAATGAAAGCATAGTGATGATCGCCTTATGCTTTTCGTGCCTATCATGGGTAGCTGGGGGAGTGGGGGGGGGGGGGCTTAGAGTTTGACGGGATTGTCTGGAGTGAAGCTAGAAAGTTGAGTGCTATCTAACAATAATAAAAACAATTACCAGGAAGCAGAAAGGTCTATAAAGCTACACACCTTCTATAAGTCTGCTTAATTGCACTCAAATGCCCACCACTCTAGAATTACTAGTAGTTATTTAGTAATATTAACTACTAGTTAAGTCATATTTATTACAGCCAGAACAATTGACTCCAGGCCCCATGAACTGGTAGCTTTAGGAAAATGAGTTATCATCACCCTGTTTTCTAAATCTGCTTCTCTATTGTTTTTATTCTGATATGTCCAGGTATTATTAAATTGTAATAAACCAGCCTAGTTGTCATAAACATGAGGGGCATCCAAGTATTTTTCTGATGTAAGCCATGTGATCAGAAATAAATATGTGTTTTGGGCCACATTCAATTTTTGAAAATATACATCAATGTTAAAGAAATATAAAACATAGAAATATTATTTTACAGTAATACAAAAGCACTCCAAAGCAACGTTATTCAAATAAAACTATACAGGCACATACAAATAGGAGTAGTTAAATCAGATGGGCTGCATGTTGGGTATCCCTGATCATGAGTGTTCGGAGGGGGGTGCTTGAGCAGCATCAATGGAGGGAGAAGCAGTAGGCTGTTTAGGGTGCTGCAAATGTATTTATTTCATTCTATACACCCCTTGCTGTCAAAGTGGTTTGGTCTGCTCTCTTCCGCTAGCAGCTGGACTCCTCCCCATTCATCCTAATTGTTCCTGCTTCCCGCGCATAAAGCTCCTCCCTGGGCAGAGGTAAAAAGGTAAGTTTCTTTTCAAACATGAATTGCAGCTAGGGTTAGTTAACACCACAGCTGTTGAGGCTACATTCCCCATGACTCTCAGCCATTATGATATGTTAAACATCACAGGAAGGGGAATACTCAACAAATGGAGTGCCAAAGGATAGCTATTGTACCATTATGGACTGGTACTGCAGCTGCTGTGGAAGGCACATCTCATGATTCTTAGCCATCCATTTGGTTGGCCGAATATCATAAAGAATTTAATAACAGCACCCGGAGTGCCAAAGGTTACTACCACTGCTGCATAACTACCAATCGAATCCAAATGTAGGAATCCCTAAATTATAGCTGTTGAGCCCACTGCTATATATAGCACTTTTTTGGTCACAAAGAAATTCTGCATATAAAAAAATACAGAGCACAATTAAACTTGAGTGAAAATAAATTATTGGGTTTACATTACACAACTGAAAATGATGCACTGTTTCCCAGACTCTTTCATTTGCAAAGAAATTTAAATAAAAATTAATTTATAGGCAACTTTTTGAGTAAAAAGCTTCCCATTTAAAAAAGTGCTTCAAAACTTCACTCCTCTCCACATCATGAGAAACTAGTTAAATACAACATCCAAAAAATAAATAAACACTTTACACTGATCAATACAGAATACTGCTCAGTGTTGTATCAACATTTTTGCAAATAGTTTAGAAGTTTTTAAGATACTTTTTTGTCATACACTGAAAGATATTATTATTTTAATTTATTATGCTATGAGCATTTTAGTCCGTATCTATCCCCTTCAAGACAGAAGCTTTCTTGGGATTTTTTGGTACCTGTGGTTTACCTGTAATTTCTCTTTCTCATTTAGTATATTCATACAAACTATATATTGCCTTTTTACCCCTTTGTGAGGAATGGTGTTTGCGCCCCAGAAGATGCCAGCACCAAAACGCCATTTCTTTTGTTCCTGGCCCCGATCATAAGGTGATCAGTAGGCAGGGACACAGTTGCAGAAACTCGATCAGGGTCATAATAGACCCTGTGGGTCCCTGCCAAAAGACTGCCACTTGTGACATCACAGAGGCGTGCCCAAACCAGGAAGTTCGAGTTTGCCACGATTTTTGCAAAATGTAGCAAGCGCTTAGAACGTCCTAGCGTCATGAAGGGGTTAAGGAAGTGCTTGTATTTTGTTTCTTTTTTTCTATTTTAGTTATTCTCTACAGCACCCCGCTCTAGCCTTGTGGTAGCCTATTAGGAGAGCTATGTAGCTTTAACTTGATTGTTATCTGAGATAATATGTATAGGAGTTGCTGGAGTTTGTTATATCACTTTTTTCTGCAATATTTCTCTCCATAAATCAGAATTTAATATTATTTTTTTAATTAAAAAGGGACACACCTCTTGTTTATATTCCTGATGTGCCATGTGTTCTCAAGGGGCTATAATGATACTTTTGCAAAATGATAGATAGATAGATAGATAGATAGATAGATAGATAGATAGATAGTCGATAAGGAAGAAGAGAAAAAGAGTATGATGAGGAATATCTTATCCTCCGAGACCACAGGGTCAAGCTGTTTCCTGGTACTTAATGTATGATAACATAGGGCACTGGTAGCCAACAAGTAGCTCTTCAGCTGTTATGGAACTACGGTTCCCATGATACTTCACCACCCAATTTTTGGGTGGGTATCATGGTAGCACCTACTTAGTAGGCGTTTCTCAAACTCACTAACATAAAACAAAAAAAAACTCACAAGAAATATCTTCCATCCAAGGCAACATACCAAAGAGAACATAAAAGATATAGAGTTTCAATAAAAAGTAAGATAATTCTTTGGAATTACCAGCATCCCTGTATAAATGTGTCTTACAATATTTAACTTCATATGAATTAAACACAATCTGTTTTAACTAATATCACACAAAATGTTATATTGTTTTTGTCCATATTGAATACATCTCTCGAACATTCACAGTGTGGGTATGTGAACCACTCCGCTGCTGATGTGAACCATGCTTCACAAAAAACTTTTAGGAACCAGGCAGCCCCTGGCCCCCTCATTTGGGGGGCCAGGGACATTTGAGCAGGAATGGTTTGAGGAACACAGTGAGTTCAAGGTATTAACTTGGCCTCCAAATTCCCAAGATCTCAATCCAATCGAGCATCTGTGGGAGGTGCTGGACAAACAAGTCCGTTCCATGGAGGCCCCACCTCGCAACTTACAGGACTTAAAGGATCTGCTGCTAACGTCTTGGTGCCAGATACCACAGCACACCTTCAGAGGTCTAGTGAAGTCCATGTCTCAAAGGGTCAGGGCTGTTTTGGCATCAAAAATGAACCAACACATTACTAGGCAGGTGGTCACAATGTTATGGCTGATGTACGGTGTATATACATTTATGTACAACTATTTACAAATAAATGATACATATAATTGACGTATCCAACAATAGAGGGCTTGTTACTGACACATTGATAATAATTGAATGCAGTATTTGGGGAAACAGTGTGATGCTTTAAAACACATCAGGCAAATGTATAGGGAATTATGCCCCTGGAGCTTTCTCCTTACACTTTAATGGATTCGGAATATTTTTGGTGGTCATAAAAAGTTTTATGGACCATAAGATCTGCAGGGAGTATATTACAGACTGTAGAGCTGTGGATAAACCATAAGGAGCATGGCATAATTGCTTCCACTAATAAAACAATATATTGATACATTAAAATGAGCATAAAAGTAACATTGATTAAAGAAAAACAATTGTGTACTATGTTAAATATGTACAGTACATGTGCATACATTTATGATGATACATTTGATGGATGATGGGAATTGAAGTAACATATCAGAAATGCTAGTACTTTTCCAGTGCACACATGAACACATACTAATATATATATATATATATTAAACATAATCCGAGATATTAAATGAACATGCCATTTAATGTAACAGTGTCTAAGACTTTATGGCAGAGCAGGTGTAGCTGGAATTAAAAGAAATGAACAAAGACAAAAAAAATTCCCAGCAAGTTGGAGACAGATGTGTCCCTGATAAGACTGTAATGCTTTATGCAGCTTGAATAAGGACAGGTGGCAGCCTGGAAGGTACTTAACAGAAAGGGTCACCCTCTCCCGCTCTCGCTTCATGCTCATATTCCCTTTCTGTCTACTAAATGCAGGAGTTGGCTAGACAGCTGTGACCACCACATCTGGCCTTCAGTGCCTAAAGAGCCTTGGGAGACAGGTAGTCACTTCAGTCCTGTAGATGACTATTGACCCAGATGTGAGGGATCACATCACTAAATAGTGGCATCCGCAAAATGGTATGTCTATTTGTAGTCTAAAACTAGTCTCCTTGGGAACTAGCCAGGGGGTGAAGGCAGCTTACATATTGGTTTTTAACTGAATATATCATACACGGATCTTTTGGAACTTTAATGTCAGTAAATACCTTCAGTTTTGTTAAAGGGGCAGCTTCAACTCTCATGTAATTTAATAGCTTTCCTTCTTGTATTAAATCACATCACACAGTGTTCATGCCTCCCAACTGTCCTGCTTTGCTTTGGACATTGTCCAGGTGAGCTCTACCTCTAGTCCCGCTCTTCCAATCAGAGGTAGCACTCTTCAGGATTCAGGAACACCATCCTGCAGCCCCCTTTTTATTCTCCTGTGTCTAGGACACCGGACAATGTATACAGTGCATGCGCATTAGTGCTGACACTGAGCCTGCCAAGCTCCGCCCTCCTCCAGGGTCAGTTAAAACATACCTTTTTTTTACAACCATTACGTTAGAACCATCTCCATACTGTGTCTGTCAGCTAAAGGTTCAGGAAGCCATATTGTGTCTGTCAGCTAAAGGTTCAGGAAGCTTGATTACTTATGTAATCTGTCAACACTAAGAGCAATTACATTTATACATCTTTCATCTCAACATTAACCTCTCACTCTCTTTGGGTATCACAGAGGAAAAACATGGAAGAAGGCATACAAAATAGAGTTTGTAGGACAAAATGGCAACCAAGATACAAAATGGCTTCCGGGGAATTTTCATCATCCACATTTTTTTAAAGTAAGTTTCAGGAACCTTGATTACTTATGTAATCTTTCAACACTAAGAGAAATAATTACATTTATACATATTTCATTTCGACATTAACCTCTCACTCTCTTTGGGTATCACAGAGGACAGACATGGAAGAAGGCATACAAAATGGAGTTTGTAGGACAAAATGGCCACCAAGATACAAACTGGCTTCCGGGGAATTTTCATCATCCACATTGTTTTAAAGTAAGTTTCAGGAACCTTAATTACTTATGTAATCTTTCAACACTTAGAGCAATAATTACATGTATACATATTTCTCCTCAACATTAACCTCTCACTCTCTTTGGGTATCACAGAGGACAAACATGGAAGAAGGCATACAAAATGGATTTTGTAGGACAAAATGGCCGCCAAGATACAAAATGGCTTCCAGGGAATTTTCGTCATCCACATTGTTTTAAAGTAAGTTTCAGGAACCTTGATTACTTATGTAATCTTCCAACACTAAGAGAAATAATTACATTTATACATATTCCATCTCAACATTAACCTCTCACTCACTTTCGGTATCACAGAGGACAAACATGGAAGAAGGCATACAAAATGGAGTTTGTAGGAGAAAATGGCCACCAGGATACAAAATGGCTTCCGGGGAATTTTCATCATCCACATTGTTTCATAGTAAGAATAAGTGTGTTCCACATATAACAAAATATGAAAAGCATCCAGAAACCCAGTGATGTGTTTTAATTATAAATAGGGCAATTACACCTGTACCAAAATAAAAGGTTTTGTTTCCCTCTAATGCTCACTTGGCGTCTAACGTCAAGTCTCTCACATGCATATTCTCCGGTTCTTCACATTAGAGCTCAATCCGTTAACAGCGACCAAGGAAAGTATATGACTAATTAACTGTGTGGCATCTTAAAAGCATTCGGAACTTTCATGTTGTGTTACAAACCACATCACACATTAGCGTCATTCAGCTCTGCAGTTCTCATCTTTGTGCCTCAAGAGCCCTTAACAGTACAGGCTTTTAGGATTTTTCGAACATGAGCACAGGTAGGTTTGTCAGTGAACAAGTCAGTTTGACAGATCCAATGGTAATCGCGTCAGGGTGTTCATGAGATGCTGGTAGTACTCAAACACTTTTCTCAATTTGAAATACATTTTCTTGCAGTACAACCCACTAATCTTGTTGTAAAGGGAATAAATGCAAAGGATTTAAGTGTTAGGTCAGACAAAATAATGTGAAATTGGCCAAGCCTGATGGTAATTAGGGCCTACCACCAGAGGGCGGTACTGCAAATTTAGTTTCCCCTAGTACAGTGCTTCTCAAACCAGTCCTCAAGGACCCCCGACGGTCCAGGATTTAGGGATTACCCAGTTGTGTTTAAATAAGAAGATGTATAATACCTGGTGTGGTTCCCTAAGGGTGTGGTTCCCTACGCATTAGGAAACCATACCATGTGTTATACATATTCTTATTTAAACACAACTAAGTAATCCCTAAATCCTGGACTGTCGGGGGTCCTTAAGGACAGGTTTGAGAAGCACTGCACTAAAAAGAGGTGGGTTGGGGGTAATTTTAGGTGGACAGGTGTGAATAAGGTTGTGAGTGGGGAATGTGCATTACAGTAAGTCAAGTAAATGTATCTTTGTGTTTTTCTAAGGGAATCCAACAAAATCATTGAAGCTGTGGGGAGTTTCCAGAGTTTTCTAGTTGCACCTGTGTGAAATTTACCTCTTTTCCAACAATTTTCTCTTTGCTATATATATATATACATGTCTTTAAATACGCCATGAAGAATATGCCCCTTTTTGACCATAGACATACCTGCTACGTCCTGCGCTTAACACTCGCATAGGCCACTACATGTTGTTGAAGCATCATGGAGCACCAAAATCCCCCCCCCCCCAGGGCACCATAATCACCCCATGTGGCCCGTATCTAGCAAGAGTGATTATAGTGATCCGAGATCACTTCAGTCACTCTGTTTCTGCTCCTTGACTGCCTCTATAGGCAGTCAACAACATTACATTAAAAATAAAAGGACACAACTAATCATAAATCTACTAACCCTAGATCTGGGATTAGGGTTAGAGTTACACTTAGGGTTACAGATACATTATGGTTTAATCTAGGGTTGGTATAAGGGTTGGTTCAAAAGGTCACTGTGGGAGAAAATACTACTTTTGGTTATTTCGCTATAACTTGCAAAAGACAACAAAAAAAACATGTATATTTCTTAACTTGGGACACAATTTAGAAACTATCTAGAAGGGTTTTTTTTATTAAAATTTGTAATTGTGTAAAAGATCATTTAGATCAAAGTTAAAAAAGTGTTTCTTTTTATTTTTTCATCATATTTTATGATTTTTGTTATAGTAAATTATCATCCTATAATGAAAATAATAGAAATCTAAACAAAGCCCTTATCAATGGCAATACAATCAGTATATACTATGTTTGGGTACCTTAAATGAGATAGAGGAAAATTACAGCTAAACACAAACGCCGCAGATATGTTGAAACAGCCATAGTCACGAAGGGTAAAATAATTTCAAAACAGTCCTTTAACTAAAGGGTTAAACAGCTATGCAGGAATGGTCAATATGACTGCATAAAGATCCTTGTGTCCGTGGCAAGGTCTGCGACGAGCCATAAAACATCATTAAATTGCCCCATTACAAAGTTCAGTAAATGTCCGCTATAAACAGTATTGGTGCCTAAGCTACTGCCCTTTCTGTTGTGTAGATGCTGTTGCTCGTACATTTCTGTGTAGATGGGATTTGTTCATTTGAAAACAAAAGGAAACAAGTCTGAAATTCCTTATCTGCGCTTTGTGAATAAATAATAATAATAATATCTGGGTTCAGGTGCTTCATAAGGCTTGTAAACGATTCATACAACAGATTTTAATTACTCCTATTGATCATTATATTGTTATGAAGACTATTTGTTTGCATCATATTCCCAGTCCCTTCGGTTTAATTTTGATGTTATTATCTACTGAGTACTATTGTGCTCATTGTCTATTACTATTTATCTGAATTAATAAAAGCAGATACACTTTTCTACATGTTTAGAAAGTATTCACCGTTGGATGAAAATCTCTGTTTTCAATGAGTAGCAACTATATTTAGTGATCTCCTACTGGAATATTCATTATAACTCTTTGTTTCTATTTTTTTTAATTATTATTTTTGTTGTTCTATTTTTTATTCTTTTTGTTTTGAGTACAAAGGGTAGACAACTATCTGTGTAATGTAGAAGGCAGGATGACCTCATTTTATTTTTAAAGAACCATTAGTAATACTAGTTGTGCTATGTCATACCTCAGCTAGTTATGGCTAGTTATTGTACTTTTAGTGTGTGGGCTCCATTACCTATAATGCCTTCTCAGCATCATGGGAAGTGTAGTCCACACAGTTGGGATGCCTATACTTTTGATAGTTATATTGCATTCCTTCTGTGTGGACTACATTGCCCATGGTGCTTAGCATGTCATAAACTGACTGGCTGAGCATCATGGTCATGGTACAAATCTGATTTGGCAAAATATTGGGTCATTGGAGGAAACATTTCTGCACCGCTGACCCCTTTTGTCACTCACGATCATGTTCGTCCAATGGCTAGAGATGGGGTTATATGTAAAATGTATATATATATATATATATTTTTTTTAATTAATATTCTTTATTTGGGGGTTTCTTCCCCCCTTTTTTTTTCCAATATCCATAGATTCAAAAATATCAAAACATACAAATAAATACACAGCACAAATATACATCACATAATCTACACACTTCTATACATATTTTTACTAAGACATATACTGAGATAACAAACTAGAGTAACAAACTAGAGTAACGGAGAGTCCACACCAGGGCCGGACTGGGAGAAAAATTCGGCCCGGGCATTTTTGGATCACAGCGGCCCACTAAGAAGGGGGCGGGGCAGAGGAGGTGTGTTTTGTCATCACCAATGACAAACACGCTCCCTCTCAAAGTGAACATATTGGTTCAATGCTCTTCCAGGGCAGACCATGCGCAGAGCTCTGCTGAAGAGCTCTAGCATGAGAAAAAAGCCCTGTATTTGTTCTGCACAGTGCAAGCAAATGTAATAACATGCTTGCACTGTGTTTCCTTGCAACTTGTCTCTGGTGTCTCTATAAATGGATACCAGGAGACAAAAATGCCAGGAAAGAGTATTGAGCATGTGTTTGGAGCCTGCTTGTGGGATTGCGTGTGTGTAGAGTAAGCTGATTGTGGTGTGGTATTGTGTAATAAGGTTCGGTTTTAGTTGTGTTGTGTTTGTGGTGTAATGTGATGCATATGTGGCTAGGGGCTGTAGAGAATGTGTGTATAGGGGATTTAGCAAGTGTGTGCATACAGGCTATAGTGTGTGTGTGTATATATATATAGATGTAGTGTGTGTTTAGGGGTGTAGTATGTGTTTGCTTACGAGGAATCTAGTGTGTGTATATATACATATATATATATGAGTCTAGTGTGTGTTTGAAGGACCCAGAATGTGTATAGGAGATCTAGTGAGTGTGTGTTTATAATGGTTTCAGAGTGTATATAGGGATCTAGTGTGTGTATGTGTGTAGATGATCCAGAGTTGGGTAAGGGATCTAGTGTGTGTCTGGAATGTAATGTGTTTAGGGGTGCAGTATGTGTATGAGGGGTGCTGTGTGTATGTATATATATATATATATATATATATATATATATATATATATATATATGTAAGTATTGTGTATGTCTGTTGTGCAGTGTGTTGTGGGGTTCTGTGTGTAGGTAAGGGGTGCAGTATGTGTGTGTGAGGGGGGCGGTGTGATGAGGGGGGCGGTGTGTGAGGGGGGCCGGTGTGTGAGGGGGGGGCGGTGTGTGAGAGTGATGGTGTGTGAGAGTGATGTGTGTGAGAGTGATGTGTGTGAGTGCGTGAGTGCTGTGTATGATGTGTGTGAGAGTGCTGTGTGTGATGGGTGTGAGAATGCTGTGTGTGATGGGTGTGAGAATGCTGTGTGTGATGGGTGTGAGAGTGCTCTGTGTGAGAATTCTGTGTGTGATGGGTGTGAGTGCTGGGTGTGAGAGTGCTGTGTGTGTGAGAGTGCTGTGTGTGTGAGAGTACTCTGTGTGAGAATGCTGTGTGTGATGGGTGAGAGTGCTGGGTGTGAGAGTGCTGTGTGTGTGAGAATGCTGTGTGTGATGGGTGTGAGAATGCTGTGTGTGATGGGTTTGAGAGTGCTCTGTGTGATGGGTGTGAGAGTGCTCTGTGTGAGAATGCTGTGTGTGATGGGTGTGAGTGCTGGGTGTGAGAGTGCTGTGTGTGTGAGAGTGCTGTGTGTGTGAGAGTGCTCTGTGTGAGAATGCTGTGTGTGATGGGTGAGAGTGCTGGGTGTGAGAGTGCTGTGTGTGAGAGTGCTGTGTGTGTGAGAATGCTGTGTGTGATGGGTGTGAGAATGCTGTGTGTGATGGGTTTGAGAGTGCTCTGTGTGATGGGTGTGAGAGTGCTCTGTGTGAGAATGCTGTGTGTGATGGGTGTGAGTGCTGGGTGTGAGAGTGCTGTGTGTGTGAGAGTGCTGTGTGTGTGAGAGTACTCTGTGTGAGAATGCTGTGTGTGATGGGTGAGAGTGCTGGGTGTGAGAGTGCTGTGTGTGTGAGAATGCTGTGTGTGATGGGTGTGAGAATGCTGTGTGTGATGGGTTTGAGAGTGCTCTGTGTGATGGGTGTGAGAGTGCTCTGTGTGAGAATGCTGTGTGTGATGGGTGTGAGCAGTGGTGTATCTTGATTTTGTGCTGCCCTAGGCAGACAAAATCTGGGCACCCCCCTACCCAAGCTGCACACCCACGTTACACACCTAACACATGCCCCATCATTCAGACTCACATCAAGCTCACACTCCCATCACACTCAGTCACACACTCCTACTCCCATCACACTCAGTCACACACTCCTACTCCCATCACACACACTCCAACTCCCATCACACTCAGTCACACACACTGTCTCCCATCACACACACACTCTGACTCCCATCACACTCAGTCACACACACTGTCTACCATCACACACACTCTGACTCCCATCACACTCAGTCACACACACTGTCTCCCATTACACACACTCTGACTCCCATCACACTCAGCCACACACACTGTCTCCCATCACACACACTCTGACTCCCATCACACTCAGTCACACACACTGTCTCCCATCACACACACTCTGACTCCCATCACACTCAGTCACACACACACACACTGACTCCCATCACACACACTGTCTCCCATCACACACACTCTGACTCCCATCACACTCAGTCACAGTCACAGTCACACACACACACACACACACACACACACACACACACACACACACACACACACAGTCTCCCATCAGCACTTACCTTTCCCTGGCAGGCAGGCAGCATGGTCCCTCCATGCTGCCTGTTCGGCTTCCCGGCGATTGTGCCGACAGGTCACGTGACCGGGCGCGCGTATGACGTCAGCGCGCCCGTCACGTGACTGTCGGCACTTCCGTGTCGGCACACTGCACGGGGAGCCGAACAGGCAGCACGGAGGTTTCTCTGTGCTGCCTGTTCGGCTCCCTGTGCAGCCTGGCAGCAGAGCGTTGGTGAGGGGGGATCTTCCGATCCCTTCTCACCTCCGTCTCTGCCTGCAAGCGCGGTGGGGTTTTTTTTTTTTTAAAGGGTCGCGTTTTTTTTTTTTTTTCACTTTTTTTTTTTTTTTAATTTTTTTTTTTTCAGTGCTGGGGGGCGCTGCCGCCCCCCAAAATTTGCCGCCCTAGGCATCCGCCTAGGATGCCTCGCGGTAAATACAGCACTGGGTGTGAGTGCTGGGTGTGAGAGTGCTGTGTGTGTGAGAGTGCTGTGTGTGTGAGAGTGCTCTGTGTGAGAATGCTGTGTGTGATGGGTGTGAGTGCTGGGTGTGAGAGTGCTGTGTGTGTCAGAGTGCTGTGTGTGTGAGAGGGCTCTGTGTGAGAATGCTGTGTGTGATGGGTGAGAGTGCTGGGTGTGAGAGTGCTGTGTGTGAGAGTGCTGTGTGTGATGGGTGAGAGTGCTGTGTGTGTGAGAGTGCTGGGTGTGAGAGTGCTGGGTGTGAGAGTGCTGTGTGTGATGGGTGTGAGAGTGCTGTGTGTGAGTGCTGTGTGTGATGGGTGTGAGAGTGCTGTATAAATGTTAGAATGGATTGTGTGTGTGTGTGTGTGTGTGTGTGTGTAGGGGGGGGGGGGGGGTAAATAAACAAATAAAATAACAGGCATTATGTCCGGGGGGGTAAATAATTTGTTGTTTCAGGGTAGCCATGTTAAAGGAACATATATGTAAACTATTTCAGTATATGGGGTACCAAAATCAATGACCAAGTCAATCTAGGATGCAAAATGTCTTCTAATATTGTTAATTTATTGTGATAACACTACCATGTAGCATTATTATTACCTGTAAATGCATAAAACCGAGTATTTTCCTTTTTATAATCCCTTCAAATTTGCTCCTGTATTATTATTTTTTTAATTAATTCTAATTAGGAGTCAGGTGACACAAGTAGAGACACATATAATGTCTTTTCTGCCATAGCAACAGAAAAAGGTTTGTTAAAGGGTTCTGGGTTGAATTTATCTCAGTGTTTTGTTTTGTTTTTTATATATTGCTTTAAAGTCACTTTTGTCAAGGCAGACCAGTACCTTAAAGGAAAGCAATTGGCAAATACTGTAATGGATGACTGGGCACCTATAGATAGTCACATATATCTTACTTTCTATACTTGCTCTTACCTGTACTCTATTACAACACTCTATAAACACTGACATGACATGAATTAAAATCACACTCTATTCCCCAATCCCCAAATTGGTGAATTTGGCTGGAAACTCTTGTTCCATAAATGGCAACATCTTATTAATAGAAATTTTGGTAGCTGCAGAAAGCAAATCATTCCTCAAGAGCTGACAGACCGAGTTTGGGGATTCCTGTAATTAATAGATAGTTAAATGATTTTGTTTGTTGGTTATATCACCAAGTACACTATAGTAAGTAATCCCCAGAAAAAAACTACAATGCCAGTAGTTTAAATGGGTACATGATAGATACCTCAATATTATTGGCTCCTATAATAAAAATACAGGGGGGGGGGGGGCAAAACATGGGGATCATGCCCCCACTTTCTCCCATTCCACTGTCACAGATAAATACACTGAATATTTTTTTTTTTTAAGACGTAACAGTCTTCTATAGTGTCACTCTGACATGTAACACATCTCTGCTGTACTCGTTAGAGTAAATGTATGCTCGATATGTCAACCGGAGTATCCTTTGCTTTTCCCAAAATGTAGCAAAATGCTTCAGGGAAATTATGACGGCTTTAGAGTCATTTGCATGAGTGAGCAATACATGTAGAGGGTTTAAAGAGCAGTTGGATAGTTAGTGGGTATAGTGCAGTATTACCCAGCTTGCTTTGCAAATGTCTCTTTAAAAATATGGCAGATGAGCAGGAATGTAAAAACATTTTTGTTGTTGTTGGAAGCTCCTTTTTTTTTAAAGTCCCAAAATCACCCGATAAGGGGTACGTTCATGGCACTTTTATCAGAAAGGAATGATTTCTTAAAGGTAGAGTCAGAATTCTGTGATTTGGGTTTTTATGTATTTTTTCTTAGATTAATTTTTAGTCTTTTTTTTTTTTTTTTTTTTTAAGTACGCCTGATTTGCATCAAGTTAGGGGAGAAAGGTCTTTCAATAATAAAATGAATAAGCTGGTGGACAATGTACTTTCAATAAATACTCACACAAGAGGGTATCATTTGACATAGGAAGTTCTTACCAGCTCCCTCTGATGGGCATTCTATATCATACTCAAAAGCGTGCGCGGAGTACAGAGCGTAATGCTAACAGCAACGCGGTGTGGCTCCTCCCACCATGCTAAGCTGCAGATCTGGCTGCAGGAAATCACAGCAGGATCCCCTCTATCAGTCTCACTCTTACATTTGGCATAATCTCTCCATACCTGAACCCATGGGCATGACTCTGCAATAAACAGTGACTTGCAGGAAATTGAGACAGGAATTTCAAACTTAAGACCAAGGTAGCCGAGATGGAAAAATGCTCCCATTCAGCTGCATTGGAGAATTTTTTTCCAACTCGGCTACATCGGTTTAAAGTTTTAAATTCCCTTCTCTGTTCCCTGCAATTCTCTCTTTATGGAGTAGACCCTTTAGCCTTTGAGGCAGAGACCCCCAGGATCAGTATAGACCCTGATCTTTGCTACTTTCCTCCTGTGATCAGGAGCAGATGCAGAAACACAGATCTGCATTCTCATGTTCTTGATACAAAATAGTGTTGGACCTGCAGGGGTTAAATATGAATTAAATGTATTGTTTGCAGATGAAAGGACATTTCTCGTTGTTATATTTTTTTTTAATGATATTTCTTTGGACATTATTACAATGGCCATGTTTTAATTTCCTACCTATTTTTTCTCCATAGAGAAGCTTGGCTCCCAGTGGATGCTGAAGAGGCCCATTTGGGAAGATGGAGAATGATACCTGCAGCATGGAACAATCCTCCATAATAAGGTAAGTGTTGCAGCTACAACAATACATAAATAAGTAACATAATAGCCCCCCTAGAGGCAGTCAGCAACATTACAGTTAGAAACATAAATAAATAAATGAAAAAAAAAATCTAACCCTAGATCTAGGGTTAGGGTTAGAATTAGTGTTAGAATTAGAGTTACAGGTGGGTTAGAATTAGGGTTAGTACAATGGTTAGATTAAGGGGCTGGGGTAGATTTAGGGTTAGAGTAAGTTTAGGGTTGGGGTCTAAAGGTCACTGTAGAATAAAATGGCTAGGAAACACTAATATTGATCATTGCTCTAAAAACATGGAAACATTGGTATTTCTAAACTCAGGACAAATTTTAGAAATATATAGATGGGGTCGTTTTTACCATTATTGTTTAAAAAAAATCAGGTCAAAGTTAGAAAAAGTGTATTTTTTTAATAGTAAATTATATCATATGATAGAAATAATAGTATCAAATGAAAGCCCTAACCGTCCTTTAAATAATGATATATAATTTGTGCAGGTACACTGAACACAAAGAAAGAAATACATAGTTGAGCAAACATATGACAAAAATAATGGAATTCTGGTCCTCAAGGTATATCGATTGCAGCATCGAACTCTGTCATTAAGGGGTTAAGCAGAGTGCCTTTTCAATCTATCTGTGATGTCTCCTGTTTATGACATCACTTGTGACTTGATATGCAAATTACATATTTCCCATTTAAAATCTGTTTATTTGCATATGAAACCACGAGTGATGTCATTAGCAGAAGGCACCACACATATAAAGCATATAGAGTTCCCTTATGGTGTGCATTTGTTTGCAGTTCTGCTAGCACAATGTATAGAGAGTTGTTCATGTTTTTTGTTCTCTACATTCACAGTATAAGCACCGTTTAGGATGGCAGGTTCCCTGTAATTATTAAACATGCATTCATTATTTAAATCAAAGTGGTCTTTTAACCCCTTCACGACATTGGATGGGTTAGGTCTGGCTGGAGCTGTGTTGTCAAAGACCTGTAGTGGAATGAGCAGTGTGTTAGTAATTAGAGTTGAGCGGACACCTGGATGTTCGGGTTCGGCATGTTCGGCCGAACTTCGAAAAAATGTCCGGATCGTGCTCGAACTTGACCCCAAACTTGACCCCGAACCCCATTGAAGTAAATGGGGACATGAACTTTTGGCCACTAAATTGCCTCTAAAAAAGTCCTGGAAAGGGCTAGAGGGCTGCAAAATGAAGTAAAATGTGGGTGAGAGTGTCCCCATTCATTGACCTATTCGTATGAATGGGGACACTCTTACACACATTTGACAAATGGCTTCATACAAAAAAGGCAATTCTCTGAACCATTTAATTGGAAAAAAATGGGGACTCTATTTCGGTTTATAGAAAGTCAATAGCATTACATGTATTCCATAAACCGAAAGTCTATAAACCGAAAGACATTCGGTTTATAGACTTTCGGTTTATGGAATACATGTAATGCTATTGGCTTTCTATAAACCGAATCTCTTTCGGTTTATAGACTTTCGGTTTATGTAATACATGTAATGCTATTGCTATTCTATAAACCGAAATAGAGTCCCCATTCATACGAATAGGTCAATTGATCTATTCGTATGAATGGGTACTCCATTTCGGTTTATAGAAAGTCAATAGCATATATACAATGTATATGTATGTAATGCTATGGGCTTTCTTATTGGCTGCCCTGCAGCCTTTCAAAACTCGCCATTAAATTGGCAAACCCTCCAAACTTCAACCCGAACATACAGTGAAATGTCCGTGTTCGGGTCAGGGGTCCAAAAACCGTAATGTTCTGTACAAACCCGAACAGTGCGGTTTGGGCTCGCTCAACACTATTAGTAATCATTGATCAGACATTATGGTCAGGGTTAGCGTAAGGGTAAGTGTTACATTGGGATTAAGGTTAGCATAGAGCTAGAGTTAGGATTGGGGTCAAAAGGTCATTGTAGAAGAAAAAAAAACTTTAGATTATTGCAAACAACAACAGAAAAACATGTAACCATGACTTATTTCTAAACTCAGGTCAATATTTAGAAACTATTTAGACCATCTTTTTCCCCATCTGTAAATGTGTAACTGATGTTTCTGTTCAAAGTGAGAAAAAGTGTGTTTTTTTCATTAATTTTCAACATATTTTATGGGGGGTTTCATAGCAAATTATATAATATGATAAAAAATAAAAACATATACAATTTGTGGGGTACAGTAAATGAGAAATAAGATAATTACAGCTAAACACAAACACCGCAGAAACATCCCATCTCACCAGGCCTAAGACACAGTCAAAAATGTCATGACTAAAGGGTGAAGAGAAAATATGTTTTCATGGCCTTTCCTATGTCACTGTGTGGTCTGATTTGTAAATAAACTACTTTCACAAAATGATAACATAAACAGCAACTACTCACCTGTTACTCACCTTTTAGAGACTGTTTTAGATGAATGGCTTTTTAAATACAAGTAACCAACAGTGGAATTTTTGTTTTTGCTCAGAGTGAGCCTTTAAAGCTTGTTTCTTTTGTTATTTTGTGGATTATGCTTTTGAAAGTCTTTTAAAAGATGTTATTCCAACTCTCCATGTACACGGACTCCCCCCAGCTTGGAATCCCATTAAGCATTATTATTTTGAAACCAGACAGAATTAAGGGCTGATATAGTTTCAAGATGAGATCCCTATCTCGCTCTAACACAGAGATGAGCAAAAATAGAGGTATTATAAAGGATTTATTTACAATGTCGCTCAAAGTCTGCATATACTGGAGGAACAGAGCATTATCAATGCCCCGTGTGCATGAAATGCTTCAAATAGGATATGAAGTGAATGGTCTGCAAGCAAGGGAAAAGCCCTAGCTATTAAAGATGAAATAGACCTGACAAAGTAATCAATGGCATACACACAGCTTAAGACAATCACCGCTGTACTCTGCAGATACATCTCAACCTCTGTGACACCTCTAATACAGAGGATCACACACCTCTCATATATGCTATAAATGAACTTCATGTCTATAAGCCTTGGACTGGATTTCTTTTTTCGTATCAAATTAAACCTTCCATATTTCTTTCACTGACCACAATATGTCGGGGGTGGTGTTAATTTTGATGGCCAGCTGACTGCATGGATGATTGAAGGATTGCATCAGAGATATTTTAACACTGAAAAGTGAAAAAATAGTAATCAACAATGATATTTATAAAATTTACACGATATTAATATGCACTTTATAATAGCACTCAACTGCAAAGTTTTTTTTTCTCCTTTTTTTCCTCCTTTTCTCTCTTGCCCTTTTCCTTCTCTTTTGGATAAATCTCTTTGCACTTTATAATTGCAGACGTAAGACAACATAAAACAAACAAATAAAGAAATATAATGGAATAACTTACGTCATTAAAAGACACAATGATGTTACAACCCAACAGTTAATATGATTGATTAAATAAAACTGAGTGTCAAAATAAAAAAAATAAAACATTTTGATGGCAAACTTTGATTTAGTTTTAGTCTTTTGACTAAAATGCCATTTTAGTTTAGTCGGATATGAGTCATCTGAATTGTTTTGGTTTTAATCGAAATCTCCAGTAGATTTTAGTCGACTAGATCTTCAGTAGTGAGGGAGGAAACAGGTCTGAGAAGTAGCGTTGGCATGCTCCCTCCCAAGACACGTTGGCGGAAGGGGCGGGGGGAATGTTGGGGACTAATTACACACACATCTACACAGAATTCTATGTTTTTATCATCAAGTTCCATTCTATGTGGAATTATTTTTACTAAAACTAGTGTTCAATTAATTACTTTCCTGACAGCATCTCCAATGTGACAATCAAGTCATTTAAATATAGTTCAGAATTATCACCTATTTTCCAAAGGAACAGAACAAAACACGTCTAAAAACACAGCTTATTCTGACCTGTGCTCTATAACCTTGCCATATAAAACATGTGATCTATTTCTCTTGAGTACTGCACGTTGTCCAAACAAATAAAATAGTCATTAATTGAAAAGTAGAAGAACATTAGGAGAAATGTCATTTTAATTTAATTTATTGTGCCCACCGAACAGATGGAGTATCGTTTACACTTGACATATTTACACCCCTGCATTAAAGCTGGAGACAATCTGTAATTGAAAGAAATGCAGGGCGACTTGGACAGAGATGAGATCAGAGTTAGCAGTATTGGATGCTTTTTTAAATCACTAATAAAGTGTACTTGTCATATTAAAATCCCAAACTGATACATTAATCCAAGTGTAAGGAAAGCATAAACGTCGGCAATAAATACTTTTTTCAATTGGTTTCACAAGTTTTTATTGTTATCTGCATTCTAAAAATAAATAATAATAATAAACAAACTTTTTTTTTAACTAAATGAAGATAGTTGTGTGGTTATATTGTTTACGTTAAGGTATCCATATGTTACCTCGTCCCCTCTGCACAAAAGGACTAACTCCGCTTGGAAGCGAGCCGCCATTGACTCCCTTACTCGACTTACATCTGAGCTGACCAATGGAGGAGGGAGCGAGGAAACTTTTAGCGCCAGCGCACCCGTGTACATAAACAAAATCCTGAAAAAGTGGAGGAGAAGTGTGCCCAAAACATTATGGCGGAGGCGTAATTTTCCCACACGCCACAGTGTTGGGTTTGATCTAAAAGGTGCAATCATCATTATACATGGAACAGGGCCACTGTACCTTCCTGAAGTGTGCAAGACTTTTTATAAAGAGTCTTCATAGGGGCCTATTCACTAAAAGTGAGTTGAGGTGAGATGAAGTGTTTTGAGGTGAGATGAACATTTAATCTCACCATTTTAGCTTTACATCGTGCAAAGACAATCCTGGTGAGTTTGCTTAGTGAGGGTAACTCATCAGCTTTGTACCTGCACAATGTATAGTTAAAATATCACCTCAACTCACCTGCAACTCACTTTTCAGTGACTAGACCCCATAGAGGGGCATTTGCTAAAAAAACCCGCAAATAAATGTTATGTACAAAACTATTTTTGTGCTTTGCTCCTATTGCAATGTGTTAAACATTTAACACTAAAATAGTACATAAGAGCAAATTGCAAATAAAAACAGGCATAATTCCGAATAAAAACAAGCAATTTTGTGAATATTTTTTCTACCTCTTTTGATAGCACTTGCTAAAAGCTGGTGTAATTTTCAGCAAATAAGAATTATTTTTTACAAAATATTCTCAAAACTCTTTAGCGTGCGCAAATATAATCGTAATTTATTAGCGCAACCGGAAAAATGCACGTGAAATAAAAATAAAAGGAAGAGGCGCAAATCAGGAAAATAAAAACGCAGAATGTTACAAATAGTAGCAAATTGCTCCTTACTCATGTTTTACCTATCTTTTTTTACCACTTCACTTGTTTAGTACATGATCCCCAAAGTGTGTTCTATTAGGTAGCTCAAATTGTGATATTTGATTTAATTCATTTTAACATTGCTGTCCCAGGTCTCAATACACTATAGTTGTGGTATGAACATATCCATCAAAACTCAACTCTCTAACTTGAAAGACCACAGAGAAGCCCTGAAACCAGTAGGCAGTAGTGTATCTTCCAGAAGGCAAACAAAGCACTCGCCTAGGGCGGCACTTTGCCACACTTCTGGTGCCTCAAACATTTTCACTCCCTCCCCCACTGTTCAGCAAGCTTTAGCTCCTTCCAATTAATTGGGGTGATGGGGGCATGTAATGGATGTTGTGGGGGTATGTAGTGAGGGTGATGGTGGCATGTAATGGGGGTGATGGGGCATTTAGTGTGCACGCAATGTGGGTGATGGGTGCATGCAATGGGGTGATGGGGCATGTTGTGGGCGTGCAACGTGGGTGGCGGGGTGTCTGAATTTTGTCTGCCTAGGGCAGCACAAAACCAAGATACACCACTGCCAGTAGGACAGAACCTCATCTCTAATCAACACTAAAGTGTTAGGAAATAGAATTGTACTGAAAATAATATATTGTATTATGATATTAAATTATTACTAATATTTGGTGGCATTTAATATGCAATTAAAGATGTCACAGAGCTAAAACATACTTTGGGGCCACATTCATTAATTTTCATATAAAGTATGGCTGTGACCTTGTGTGTAGAGTGATAAAAACATGAATACAAGTCTTCATTGACCAGAATATGTATTCTTCATGTAAACACAGAAAAACACAATTCTCCATAATTACACCAAGCCTCCAGCACTACCCATGAATAAATGGATGATTTTAATGACAGTAATAAAAATAATAGTAGTCATAATGTTAATACTTTGGAAATCACATATTGCTCTTAAAAGAATAAAATAGGTCTTGTTTAATGGTCAGAAATGTACAAACCTCCATTAGATTATTCAAAACACGCTCCCCCTGAACTCCAAGTAATGGCTAACACTTTTCTTATCTATCCCAATAATTTCCCTGCATCTCTAACGTCTGGGCTTTGTCCCTCTTCTTTCCCTACTCTCTTGTTTGCCTTTTCTCTCCAAAAATCTTACCTTATTCTTTTTTTCATGCAGTCATCTAATTTCCCCTTTTTTTCCTCTTCCAGTCTTTTATTCCTTCATCTCTTTTTCACCATTGTTTCCTCTCTTTATAAGCTTCTTTTAGTATGCAAGTCTCTTTTTCCCTTTAAACTAGCTGACCAGCTTTACTGGCATGTACACTATATCCATAGTCAGCACCTTCTATCCAAAGATCAATGTGGGAATTTATCTAGGGCTAAGAGGACTCCACAGCCTTGTTCAGTTTCCCCACAATTAAAGAGCTATATGGATGAATAACTTTGGTAAAGTAAAAGAGTGGGAAAAACATTTCTGAAAAAATAAGGGAAAAAAAATCTATTGTAACTGGCCAGGTGGAGAGCAACTTTTGAGGATTCATTTAGCACCCTGGGAAATATGTTAATATTGTACAGGGCATGTATGAGTGAGGGGGAGTAGGGAGATGACTGACGGCTGCCAGGGGGAGGGGTCTCAGGGGAGCTGATAAAAGCCCTGGGACCCCGCTCCCTGGCAGCCATTTTACTGGAAAAATCTTCACACTCAGTGGCAAAATTCCCGCCCTCCCTCCCTTCAATTATTGTTTATGTATCGTGTGCTTTGTACTATTTCTCTGTTTTTGTCGCAGCAGGCGTGGGTTTCAGTCCTTGCCAGTCGGGGGGTTTGTTTGGAAAATGGAAGTTGGGGATAATAGAAGAAGAAGGGGGCTCTCGGTCCTCCCCTAACCTTTTAACCTGGAAGTTGGTTCCTTGGACGTGCCCACTGAGCTAAAAGAGCCGGCTAGTGGTCAGCATTGTGGTAAGATGGAATGGTTTTTAAGGTATGGGATACCTTAGGGGACGAGGAGGGGAGGCGAGCACCTCTGAGGTAAAAATATGCACTATGTACATATGTTTGGTTTAAGTTCAATTTTGGCTGGCAAGGGGGTAGATATTTGGTTAGGCTGTATCAGTTTTATATATTTTTCAGTTTTATAAAGGAAGTATGGTGGTTGGCGGATACAGCCTAATATTGTTTATAAATAATCAATCAGTCTCGTGTCCAGTTATTGGGGTATTGGTGGGATCTGGGGGGGGGGGCATGGGTGCGAGTTGGGAATTGTATTCAGGAATCGGGCACTCTATCCCCTCTGCGTAGATACAAGAAGAAAATGGGAATAAAAGGGGGTTATGTTGAGATACAATAATTTGGCATTCTTCTTGTCATCAGTTACATTGTATGACCCTTTGCATCTGTGGATGGGATAGAGAGGGGAGTAGGCCTACTAGATAAATACCCTGACTACAGAGCATGTTCAAGCCTCAAGGTTGCAGTTTCAAATCCCAGAAGTATTTAAATTCAGCCCTTCGTACTTCTGAAATTGATAAATGAGTAACATTGATTGGGTAATAATCATATCTATTATTCAGCTGACAACTGCAAAAAAAAACAAAAAACACTTTGGTCCCCTTGGGAGAAAGGCAGTATATAGATACTATTTATTATTATATTATAGTAAAAATTCTACCCATGCATTTTTAAAGTGGGAACCCTGACTTCATTAGAACAACTGCTCAGGGTTCTATTTAGAGTGGAATGGAAGACATGGGTTAATGATGAGGATTAAAGCTTGCATTTCTTCTATCAAAAAATGAATTTTCATTACACTTTGATATTTTTCTAAATATGGTTGAGATTGGAGAGCGGGCTTACTGTAGGAAGTTCTGATCAGGGCTGACAGTGTCTTACAGCATCCCTGTCCATCGTCTATTGCACATAGATCAAGAGGCCCAGGAGGAACCATGTTGGGGAGGCAGCATAATGCATGACGTCGGAAGCGGAATTTAAAGGTAGTGAAGCAGGTTACTTTTTCAGTGATAAATATACACAGCGTGTGTTTGGCTGCATGTTTATCCATGTATCTATTTATGTTTCAATGGACCCTTCATATCAGTGAAGTCCAACGTGTGGTCCATGGACAACAACCCATAAACTCACTAGTAGAGTTGAGCGGACACCTAGATGAAAAAATGTCCGGGTCCGTGCTCGAACTTGACCCCGAACTTGACCCCGAACCCCATTGAAGTCAATGGGGACACGAACTTTTGGCCACTAAAATGCCTCTAAAAAAGTCCTGGAAAGGACTAGAGGGCTGCAAAATTAAGTAAAATGTGGGTAAGAGTGCTCTCATTCATAAGAATAGGTCAATTGACCTATTCGTATAAATGGGGACTCTATTTCGGTTTATAGAATAGCAATAGCATTACATGTATTCCATAAACCGAAAGTCTATAAACTGAAAAACAGTCGGTTTATAGACTTTCGGTTTATGGAATACATGTAATGCTATTGGCTTTCTATAAACCGAATCTCTTTCGGTTTATAGACTTTCGGTTTATGTAATGCATGTAATGCTATTGCTATTCTATAAACCAAAATAGAGTCCCCATTCATATGAATAGGTCAATTGACCTATTCGTATGAATGGGGACTCTATTTCGGTTTATAGAAAGCCAATAGCATTACCTGTATTCCATAAACCGAAAGTCTATAAACTGAAAGACATTCGGTTTATAGACTTTCCGTTTATGTAATACATGTAATGCTATTTCTATTCTATAAAACGAAATTGACCTATTCTTATGAATGGGGACTCTATTTCGGTTTATAGAAATCCCATAGCATTACATACAATGTAATCGCCGAACCCCGAACTCCAACCCGAACATACAGTGAAATGTCCGTGGTTCGTGTTCGCTCAACACTACTCACTAGCCTTAAACATATGTCAGTTTGTTTTCGTAAGGTTGATCTAAACTACTTTGGACTGCTTTTGTATTACTGCTAAGTAACCAAAAAATGTTTATGACTGATCAGCTATTCTTCACTTTGGAAAAACAAACTTGGACACTTCTGCTTTATATAAATGTGTAAGTTTTGTAGCACTTTCACATGGAAAACTTTACTTTCTGGAATATTATACACTTGGTACCAATATAACCATTCAGACGAGTTGCCGACAGGCCAAGGGTTCAGGATATTACATTTTGCTAAGTGATACGAAGAACAGAGCTAATTACAAGTTCATTAGAAAAATCCCTACGCTGGCTTGTCACTGGCCCTCAACGCTTGTGCCTGGCATCCCGGCACAATCCAGTTCCTATGACAGGGGCTCAAATCGTTCCCTCCAGGCTTACTGACAGGCAAAGTTTTTAGGACAATACACACACCTAAACATTTCGCTTGGCGAGATAGAGAACAAAGTTAATTACCTGCTAATTAGAGAAGTCCCCAAACTCTGGCCTGATGACATCGGGCATGTCATTATTGAATTCTGTCTCACAGAGAAAAATAAAATTCAATTTTTCAATTAAAGAAACCTCGGTGCATAATAAATTGCACTGAGGAGTTAGTAATTGTATATAGACATAACCTGGTTTAATACAATTTTTTTAAATTTAACCTCGTCCCTGTTTGCTTTTATCTTTTCAGTTACCCCCACCCTCCATTCACTTCTTGTAACCTTGCAATACCTCTGCACCCCCCCATCACACAAAGCTGACCCCGTTAGTGGTTGAAATAACCTAAATTAATCCCTAGCCTGTATGAGTTCCTTTGACCTATTTGCATAGTGTACGCATGGATAAATGAGAATTGAGTGCCTAATTAAATCATACTACACAGATAAAGGATTAAAAATATTCTTCCTGCTTAAAAAACAAAAAACAAAAAAAAATACTAATTATTTTCTTGATGTGGATCCTCTCTCTGTAATTCCATATTATTTAATCTGCTAAATGCTTTTACTATCTCTGCTTGTAAAATCCCAGAGTTGGTAAAATGGCACAGAAACATTATTTGGGTAAGTTGAAAGGGTTGCAATAAAATAAATTTGATTTAAAAAAAGAAAAAAAATCTCTTTCTATTTGGGTTTAAATAAACTGAGCTGGGATTTGGTTATTAAGAGACAACTCACATAATGATACTGTATTTAGTGCTGAAATGTCCAGACAGAGAAAAGATCTGAATATATAGGACCAAATTTATCAAGGTAAAACATGTGCTATTTTTTTTTAAAGGGCTAAATTTGGAGCAAACTGCCATAACTTTCCATTGGTTTCCATGGTTACTACTACTATTTTAGCACTTTTTTTAATTGATAAATACGGCCCATAGAGCCTTAATTATCAAAACAAAATAGATGGTATTTCAGGAAAAAAGTGCTGAAATAGTAGCAGGAACCATGGAAACCAATGGAAAATGAATGTAGTCTGCTCCAAATTTAGCACTTTTTTTTTTTTTTTTTAGAAATAGCGCCTATTTTGCCTTGATACATTTGGCCCTTAGAGACAAGAAAAAAACGTGGTCATAACAAATGGTAGAAATATGGAAATTAGGAAAATATATTTCGGAGCGGCTAAAACAGCTACATTTGTATAAACCTCAAAGGAAAATATTATAATTTCTAATTACGCTAGTCGGATGTAGAATCACTGCCATCTTTCCATGGAGTGAAATGGGGCCAACCAGACTTGGTAGCAAGCCGCTGACCTTACAGTACGGGTGCTAATTCATTAAAAAGTGAACGAAAAAGTGAACTGGATTGCAAAAATTAACCGATAATAGATGAGTTGGAAATCTACTCCAGCTTGCTTCTCTTTCCAATTCATCTACTAATGCCCAATTTTCCCAGTGCACTTTCTAGTGGATAAACTCAATTCTCTCTGCCGTTAAGTGTGTTTTCCAATCACGATGGGGTCTATGTTATAAAAACAAAAGTAAAATACATACACATATATGTTATATGTTATAATAATATATATATATGCTGATCAGCCATAACATCGTGACCAGTCACAGGTAGCTAGCTGGGGAAGGTAGTGTGATGTTTTGGGCTATGGGAAACCATAGTAATTGGTAGTATGTAGCTACATTTTCTGTGGCTAGTTTTATTTTATTAAATAAAAAATATGTTTCTTTTACTTCAGTGTGGAATATTTAATTTGTTCTACTGCATGTTCAGCCCTACTTTGCTATTTTGTTCCCATCTGAAACTCCTTTCATTTTCTTGTTTGCCAACCAAATATTTTGGTTTGCCAAAGCAGTGAAGTCTACACTAATACCCCATTTTTCCAAAAAGCCCATGTGTAGAAGAGAATACTCACTGAAAGCCTCAAGGCAGACAAATATTACTCTGAAGACACATACCATGGGAAATAAAAAAATGCCAACTTCTGTGCCAGTTTATTTAATAACTTTACTTTCTTCTTCATTAGTTAGGGAGCTGAGACAGTGTTATTCTTTTTTTTTATCTACAGTGTTTTTCTAACTTTTCTCTGCAACAGATTTACCTGAGCAACTTTCAACTTAATTCACAATATTAGTTTCCAAATTATTTGAGACAGTAGATGGGTATTCAGTGCCCCGGGCTATGTATCTACTTTGCTTTCCCTTTATCTCTATTTTATTAAACAATAACTTGCATATTTCACAATGTATGATGTAACGTAATAAAAACAGACACACATTATAAATCATTTAAATGAAAGGATTGCATTTTAATCTAATGGCGGCCATATTCTTTTTGAGCTTTTACAAAAAATAAAAAATATGAACCAAAAGTACAAATATAACTGTACAAATGTCTTTACGGGCTACACACTCCCCCCCCCCCCCCCCCCACCTGGTTTCTCACCGAGGTCTTTAATAAAGGCGATCTCTTGGTTTGTCTCACCCTGGGTCATAGCACTAAACTCACTGTTTGTCTAATGTAAAAAAAAAAAAATATGTAAATGTCAAATTGAGAGTTTATTTTTACAGAGGAGAAACATTGGGTTCCAGTTAGATACATTCAGTAGCATTTATGACTCAATATAAGACATAAAGATCCCCATGACTGAGGTTCGAAATGGGCCCATTTGGCTTGCAAAAGGAAGTTTGCACGGAATATCTTGGCAATCTGCTCCTCAGCTGTAGGGCTCAGTTTAGACGAAACCTAAGCTCACCAGCTAATTGTTAGAGTTTTATAAAGTTGTTTCCATTGATCTTCAAATACTCTATGAGGACATTTTGACAGAACTCCAGGACATTACAGTTAATACAGTAAGTATATGCTTATATATATATATAAATATTCTATATAAACCTGTTAAGGTTTTTATAGACTTTCATTGGAGACCATTTTTTTTAAACGTAAACTGTATAAACACATTTTTTTTTTCTTTCTTTGACACAGTATATGTCTCTCCTTTCTGACTGAGAGAGGAAGGATGTTGACACTGTTCAGTTTTTTGTATTTTATGGTTTTAGTTCATGATATTTATTATTTGTTTATAAAGTGTTTTACCAGGAAGGCTACGTTAAGATATCTCTCATTTTCTAGTATGTTCGGGGATTAACAAACATTGCATTGTAACAATAGAGTATTCAAAGTTTAGTAACAATTAGTGTTGAGCGAACCCGAACCGCACTGTTCGGGTTCGTACCGAACATTACGGTATTTGGACCCCGGACCCGAACATGGACATTTCACTGTATGTTCGGGTTGGAGTTCGGGGTTCGGCGATTACATTGTATGTAATGCTATGGGCTTTCTATAAACCAAAATAGAGTCCCCATTCATAAGAATAGGGACTCTATTTCGGTTTATAGAAAGCCAATAGCATTACATGTATTCCATAAACCGAAAGTCTATAAACCGAATGTGTTTCGGTTTATAGACTTTCGGTTTGTGGAATACATGTAATGCTATTGACTTTCTACAAACCGAAATAGAGTCCCCATTCATAAGAATAGGGACTCTATTTCGGTTTATAGAAAGCCAATAGCATTACATGTATTCCATAAACTGAAAGTCTATAAACCGAAAGACATTCGGTTTATAGACTTTCGGTTTATGGAATACATGTAATGCTATTGGCTTTCTATAAACCTAAATAGAGTCCCTATTCTTATGAATGGGGGTGTTTTAATACTATTTATGATTTTCCCCAAATTTTGATGGTTTGGTATGTTCACATTTTTTTTATTAAAATATTGGAATTTTTCCATGTTTATTTTGTGAATGCATTTCACCATTGTTGATAGGCACAGTGATCAGTCGTGGAGCCAGTACACTTGAACTTTGACCACAATCCAGCTCTGAACTGGTACATTTGAGTGAGGTCAGCTATAACCCAAGAGACATGCACCCCTTTTCACTCTCTCTCTTTTTTTTTTTAACACTCAGACTTCAAAGACGCTTCTATTTCTAATTATATTGACTTCTCATTCTTGTAAATTTATAGTCATCCTTGTGTAATTTTTCTTTCTTTGCCATAGCAACATTTTTCTGCTTTTATTGGGGACTAACTAAAAACTATCGAAAAACCCTGTGTATCGCAGTGATCTAGTTCTTGCTTATAGGTTTGGCGGAGTTGTGCTGTAAAACAAGTGCTTTTTGGTGAAAACAGACTGGTCAAGGTAGTACATTACGGTAGTGACACAGTGCGAGCAGAAGTTACGATATGTTACCTTGTGGGAACTTTATACTTTTCTATATTGCTCTTGTTTCTATGTTCTATCTCCTTCTCTACTTAGATTTTCTTTATATTCTCGTTCGCCCGTTCTATGTTGTGCCGTTATTACCTTGATCTTAGGACAAAACATATATAACATGTAACATGACTGTGTTGTAAGATGACTACTCTATCCCTTTCTTCTTTTTCTTTTTTCTTTCTATTTTTCCTTGCTGTTTATTTGCTCTTATCTAGCCTTGCTTGCTGTCTTCTGTTCTTTTATTCAGGTACTAGACTCTTGTGTGCCATTTATTTTATCATATTTTTTCCCCCCCTTTCTTCTTCCTTCTTCTCCCCAAACTTGTAAAAGCTCAGACTGAAAGTATTCAATTGCAGAGTCAAGATATGGAATAAGGCTTAATTTGTGCCATGGGAGGGTCTGGAGATCATTTAAGAAGGTTTGACGATGACATTTCTTAAAAGACCGGGAGTTCACAATCTTGAGAGGCAGTGGTCACTGAAACTGTTAGGGAGAACGGCTGCCTCCTGGATTCTATCAGGACCAAAGAAGATAATCCATTCCAGCAAAGTATGGTGAGGGTGTTTTATATTACTGCAAGTTGGGGAGGAGATTAATTGCGTTAACTCCAACGCCTTAAACAGCGCACAAGATTTATTATTTTTAGAATTCAGCCAATCACTAATTAAATCTCCATTTTCACAGTGACCTCATTAATAATTGCAAAAAAAGAAATGTATAGTTGATCCTGGTTTGCCTAACTGTTTGCGCAACAAGGATCAACTCAAATTTGGGGGAGGATGGCAATGGATTGTGATTAGACCTAAGACTAATCAAAATCTTCACTGCAATGGCTGAGACAACCCAGTTCCTGTGTTCTCGAGGCTTGCCTCAATCAGGGGCATCCTGGAACACCCCTCACCCGATTTGCATAGGGTGTGGGCATGTAACTGACAGGAAAATGACAATTGTCACTAGCCTGTCTCTTTAAAACGCCCATGGGTGGCGCAGCCTTTTGCTTTCCTGGATGCTCCACTTCACCAAAATTGCAAATATACCTTTAATTTATATATATATATATATATATATATATATATATATATTTTTTTTTTTTTTGTTAGATAAAAAAAAAAACACAAGTCTAAAATTTATGAAGCATTTCTATGTGAATATTTTTATGCTCTTAGCTTAATAAATAGTTATACAACTTCTATATATTCAGGAGGAAAAAAGTTTCATAAGATGGGGTTGCCATTTATTTCAGATGAATGTTGTTTATCTCAATTACTACTTTATACATACACAATATAGTCATGAGTATTTTATTTCAGCATATTTAGAGCCTGGTGAGGTCTATTTATGTAGCAAATTATACCCCTGTCCCTCTAGTGCTAATATCTTTTTTTATATATAACCTCGTATCCCGCTGGCTTGTCCTGCTGCTCTGCTACATTGGTAAAATGTGAAAATTGATGTATGTGAAGAAAAAAAAAAATATATATATAAAATAGAAAATTGTACTAGAAATAACCAAGGCACAATAAATTGCAAAAGAAAACCATTTAACACTAGCATTTGAAATATTTCATAAAAAAAAATAATTGATGCATTTACTGATGAATACTAAAATAATTCAACAAACATTAACAAAAAATGAACTTGAGTTCATACATCTCAACGTTACAGTGCATAGACGTCTTCAAAAATCTGCATTTACAGCAGCAGTTTGTAACAGTAATGAGATTAGGTCAAGACCCTTCTCAACTTTTCTAATGCTTGGTACAGAATATATTAAAACCTTTTTTTTTTTTTGTATATTCGCATATTTGTAATATAGAAAGATTCAGTCGATGTTGCAGTCAGCAGCACACACCCCGTAAAAAAGGTGGGTTTTTTTTTAACCACCACTTTAAATGGTACCTGAAAAATGCGCTCCGCTCAGGTGATGCTAATAGGTTTACTCTAAAGGGTAATTAATTAGAAAACTGTCATGTTAAAGTCGTCTTTGGCGCCGCTCCCATCTCTGCATTGTCCCCTAGCGAGTGGAAGATTGGTTGCTATTTTGTATTCGATTATTCTCCGCTAAAGTTTCTTCTTTAAGAATTAATTTTTATTTGATGGACGCTGTCAGTCACATGACGGATATGGGAAGACAGTGGCCTGGACTGAGTGACAAGACATGCCATGGTAAACAAACTGTCAAGGTCAACTTAAAGTCCGCAGTCTTCATTTTATTGCTGTGCTAATTATGTGCTGATAGCCAAGTCCACACCAACCAACTTAAAACTGAGAAGCTTTAATTAGCATGATTAATAATGTTAAACTTATTAATTATCTATTTCTTACACTGTTGCTAATTTGATCTAGTTCTCTTTGTCGATTCCTGGCTCTCCTGTGAAACCTGATTAGGTGCAACGGTTTGGATTGTGATTAAAAGGATTTTGTATCTTTCCTCCTCAACGTTTTAATGTTCTGGTCAGGTCTCTCAGGCATTTCTCCGTACATTATCCACAATATATTTATTTATTCCAAAAGTGCCACCATTGTTTGTTGAATATAAGCAAATGTTAAAAGTGTTCTTTATTATTCACACAGGTTTATACTCAGCACTTCCTTTCGCGAGAGGTAGAGGTGCTCTTGCTGTTGACGCTATTGCGCATTCTAGCTAGGGCTATCAAATATATTATGCGTATCAACACATATATTTTTTTTTTTATTATTTGCTTGATACAAGTGAAGCAGGAGGCATGGAAGGAAACATAAAATGGCTGACTAATAATTTACCACACTGAATTAAGTTGACAGGAGCTAACCAACCCACCACCAATCCATTGCTAGTCTTGCTCACTACAAGCTTTCAATGCCCCTTTCCTTCTATGCAGACCCTGTAGGCTGCATTAAGTAGAAAAACTGTATCATAAATATATCTTGTATGTATACAGATAAGAATTTCTAAGAAAGTGGATACATGTTGTGTCCTTTATTAATGCAAAGTTTGCGCAATACTGGAGGTAGTGGCACTCATCTTGTCGGCTCTGTGATGATATGATCCAAGATGCACAGGTGCCATCTTGCTTATATACGTGATGCAATCTTCACAGATATGAGATTTAGGATTATTCAACATTATTTTCAAGGGTACACTTGTCCTTTACTAGCAGACTTGGAAAAAACCTATATAAAAAATTGCAAAAAAAATGGCATTCATCCCCATCCAGTGAAACTGGGAGCGTATCGCAGACCACAATTAACCTTACGCTTTTCGCGCTTCTTCTCAGCGCTTAATGAAAAGCATTGGGAAAAAAATCTACACTTTGACTATTATTCTAACTCAGCTACTAATGCCTGAGTTACACTCAATGATGCCTCACATCACAGCTACATCACAGTAAAAGGGATTTATTTGCTCCATACAGTATTTGCATTGATACTAGGTTATTTCATGAGTGCTGAGAGGCTCTAACATGTCTTATTGGTAAACATTATTCATTTTCTGGTCCCGAGAATTTCAGATAAGTGATACTCAACATGTACACTACAGTCATCGACTCACCCATGTATTACATTATTGTCTGCAAGAGAAATATAGGAGAATTGAAAAGTAGCAGACATCTTGATAGGACACAAAGGGTTAAGGCACAACAATTGTTTTAAAAAAAAATAATAATCTTTTTTCTCCATAGGCTATTTATTAAAGAGGCTGAAGCTGTTTAATACCCAGCCACTGAGAGTAAATCATTACTACCACCAAAAATGTGGATAGACTAATCCAGACTTCAAGCTAAGGCACAATGTGACACCAATTGGGATTTTCAGTAAAACAGCAAAGTCAGACACAATTTGGTCCTAAAATGCGTTTTGTATGGTCTGGAGACACAAGAGTTATTTTTAGTGTGACCTAGCATGACGCCTTGCCAGTCTCTCATTTCCTGATGAAACATTAAAAGGAGCACTTCCACATCTCTCTCTGGGCTTATGCTGAGTTTTGTTCATCCTGTACTCGAGCAGTTTATTTTTACAACTGTTTGTTGTAATGTTCTATGCAACAATTGGAAGCAGACCTCTTGAACTTTTTCTAATATGTGTAGCCACAGGGGCGGGGTTGTCTTTTAATGGGCAAAATCGAGGTCTGATCAAACACACAAAAGAATAGGAACACATTGAGAACCCATTCTTTAGGGCAGATGGGCCAGAATGATGTCAAAGTTTGGAATTATATTAATTTAGTTTGTTTGTTCAAAGTATTTTGCAAATTAAGTTGTGCAATCAAAATATTGAATAAAGTGTGGGCATCTTACATGGAAATGCATTATTGAAGGAATACAAACAAAGCCCTCTTTGATTGTATAGGGGGCTCACATGTTGGACAAAATCTTGGTTCAGCTGGGTTACAACGTTTCGTGTGACCCAAGATGTCTGACTGTTGTCCTTTAAGTGAACCTTACATCCACAAAATGTTTGCCTGCCAAATTCACCATTGGTTAGTCATCTAAGAACCACCAGCACGTACAATGCAGTCCACCATCAACAACTGTTTTTTTGAGAATTTATAAAAAAATAGTAAAACACTGTAATGAGGTGACACTTATAATTCCAAAATACATTACTTAAAATCAAGAAAATTCTTGTGTTGTTTTTTTTTTATCTTTGTTAAATCTTTACATCCAATTCAAATTTAAATAATTATACTCTTTACATACCAAATTGTGGTCAGATAGAATTTCCAGCGTTACTATTTTAAAAAATACCAGCCATGTTTTTGTACCTATAGACTAAAGGACTCATGCAAATTTTGAACTGGACTGCCAGTAAACTACCACCAACACAATTAGTTATCACTTTTATGAGTAAAAATGAATCATATTTGTTTGAGAATTATTATGAATATTTTGTCCGACACATTAGGTTGAATGAGTGTCAGGCTACAACCCGTATGCAGTCTCGTTCAGGCTGTATTCAATTATTTTTATATCCTTTTTATTTTTTACTTGTTTATGTTTTATGCTTGTTCCTGTATTTTATTTGTATCACTGTATTCATCCCAGTTTGGCCAGAGAGTCGCATCTTCCCTAGCTCAGCCACAGAGTGGCACCTTTGCAGGCTGACCATAAAGCGGCACATGCCCATTCTAGCCATATACCAGCTCCTACCTTGTTCTTTGTAACCTGTATTTATGTTCTCCACTAAAGCCATGCAATGGGGCTACCCTGAATCCTGAAGCCTTGTTATATTCCTGCCCTGTCTTAGAGTCCTATTAGAGTTATGTCCTGTCCCTGAACATTGTTATGGTTCTGCCCTATCCTAGAGCCCTGTTAGAGGGTTTACCTGCTCCCAGCTCCATGCTTCTTGTTCCTTTATTCTCTTTCTTTGATTGATTTCTGGTTTACCTGCTGTTTGCAATGCTGGTTTAATTCTGGATTTTCATTGTCTCTTTTTAATTTGCTCCTCTATTTAAATGGTGTCACACCCAGTTTGTTTAAAGCTTCCTGCTACAAGTATGTTTTATGGTGTGTGTGTCTTTGTAGTTTCAGTTATTAGATTCAGTTATTAGTTTAGTATAAGTTCTAGTGTTAGGGGGTTGGCTAATGTGAGGTACTTTGACAATGGTTGGCAAACATATCATCTTATGGCCATCAGGTGTAACTAAACCCTCACCATTCTCATCGCAGAGTTTTAGGCTAGTTCCTGTATTTATGTTTGTATGATCCATTACCCTCTTTACCTGAAGCACCTGAGGATCTTGGCTCCTCGCTCCATCACTTGTGCCCCATATTCCTTAGCTCTGTCCTTTGTTCTGTGTTTATGTCTCTGGGGTAGTTCCTGTATTTATGTTTGAATGTTACCTTACCCTCTTTCCTTGAAGCACCTATAGGATCTAGGCTACTCTCTACACATCTCCACGTCCCCACTTGAAACCCCTTTGGAAGTGTCTGAGGATCTCGGCTCCTCACTCCAACTCTTGTGCCCCCTGCACCTTAGCTCTGTCCTTTGTTTGTTCTGTGTATGTCTCTTTAGTTCAGTAGTATTGATTTATGTCCTTTTCCTGCCCATGTATGTTTTGTTTTGTTCTGCCTTTTACAACTTAGTCCTGGAGCCCTTAAATCTGTATTTAGTTTATTTGTTTCTGCTCTGCTTAGTTTATCTGCACCAGCCTTCAGACATTTTATCTATGTTGTATCCTATCAAGGGTCTCTCCATTTCTCACCTCTCCTGCTCTGGATACAGCAGCTGCTACCTCAGGGCCCCAGTATGTGACAGACCTTGGGGCTCATACCTCCAGGGGAGTGCGGTTACTCTGCACCAGGCCCTATGTCACCATTTATGCCAATTGACTCCTGAATACGGGTGCTCAGGCTCCTATGCCATCTGGACATAATAATGACATCATTTTTCCAACTCGGCTACTTTGGACTTAAGTTTGAAATTCCATTCTCAGTTCCCCGTAATTTACTCTTTCATAAATAAAGCCCTTTATTTCAGAAGCCTTTAATTTAAAGCAGATTGTGGTAGTGGACTAAAGATTTGTTATATTTGAAGATGGACACCAGAGTAGAAAAACTCTTTCTCTTACGCTCAACTGATGACATTAACATCACACAAAGCCTAAGGGTTAACTCAATAAACAGAGAATTGCAGTTAAATAATAAATATTATTATTTTTGCATAGCAGCACTTTGAAAGCTTTGCTCATGGTCTTCCAGTAATATTTATAACGACATACAAAAACGTATCCCCCCCCCCCCCCCTTTTCCTATACAGATGATGCAAATGTTTATTAGGAAAGGAAATGCATTTATCAAGAAACAAGGCCAAAACTCAACTGAAACAACTTACTGCCTAATAGAGATTAGCAAGCTTCCTGTGGATAATTTATTAAGCTGTTCCAAATTTTGGATTTTAATGAGGCTGTTCACTAAAGGGGGCAATTTGCCATATTTAATGATGGAACAAAAACAGATTAGGATGCACAAGTTCGAATACTAAAAATAAGGGTGTTGGTTCAAGGGTAATTATAGTACAATAGCCTTCACGTTGAGTTGTCTTTTCACTTTTCCAAATGCTTTGAGAAATAAGTGTATGGTAATTGAGTAAAAAAGAATGAGCACCACAGTTAATAAAGATTCTCTAAATCTTGAGTCCTCTCTTCTTTCATCCAATCCAAGATGAAGGAAGACTTGACCCAAGATTCGAAACATGTCTGCCTCCTGGTAGAGCTATACGGAACAGGGCTCAATAAGGTTCATTTATTTGTATTCTTTAATTAAAGCATTTTTATTTGCAACATATAAATGTGATTCGATTTTTCATTTAAACATGAATTTATGTCTGTCCATTAAGATTATTTTATAATTGTTTATTTTGAGAAAAAGACACTTTTACATTGCTCTCTTTTTTTTTTTTTTTTTTTAAGTACAAAACCCACAAACCTGCCAGGCAGTAAATATGTAATAAATATTGTCAACTCGCAGCTCAACTCAATTTCTTTATAATTTCAAAAAGTCATTCTTCATCTTTTGTTCCCCTGTACACATGTTATGAACCTCTCCGTTCACTGCTGTATTACATTCACAAACACTCAAGTTCAGAATGTTATGCAATTTAACACCAATCTATCACCTATCAAAAAAGGGGCCTGCAAGAAATCAAAGAGCCGATAACAGAAAATAAAGCATCTGATTAAAATAGTACTGCTGATAGAGAAAAATGGGATTTCTAGTCTATGTAAGTCATTGATCTCTACGGATATGTTGATACTTATAATTTTCTGTACCTTATTTACCGGCATAAAATTGAATTTAACTAATAAATATTGAAAAATTATATATAATTTTTTTTTTAGCTTCCCATAAATATTGCGTATATTAGTCTCCTGAAATCAACAGGGGTATTTTTATTGAGTCAGTTATTAAGAAATGTGTTTGTTTTTTTATTCATGATAATATTTATAGGTCAATTTAATTTTGATATTTTATCCCCAAAGCCAATTTGTCAATTTTATTGCATACGTTCTGCAAAATTTTAGACGAAACAATATATTACACTTCACACATCACTTTTCGACCCCGTACACATATTAAAACAGGCCTGTTACCGTGGTGCTGTAGCAGACATTTTGTGCAAAGCTAGACAGTGTTCCACCATTTTCCTTTATGTTCCAGCTATTTAGTTAGAAAGGATAGAGCTATCAGTTATGTCTTATCTGTGCAGAGAGGGAATATCAGCACAATTAATTACATAATAAACTAATGTTTTTTTAAAAGTAGTTCATATTTTTGGCCACTCTTGTTCTAGTGATTGGGCAGCATATAAGGTGACTAACATCATCTCATTATTGCACATTATTTAAAATATACTGTCCACATATACTGTCTCTGCAAAACCATAGCTCTGTCTCTGCAGGAGAGGGAGATGGACCATCAATCACATGACATGCAGCCAATCAGTGGGGAGGTATGCTCACAGACACCAAATAGTAAGAAGTGGTGCCAGGACGACGGGAACCATGTCTGAAATATGGCAGCCAAAATGTCTGTGTTTGAAAAAAATATTTCTGAACAGTGCAGCAGCGGAGCAAAACTTTAATTAAACAGAGGCCATTTTAATCAAACAGAAACTGTCTTCTGTCTGATTAAACCATTGTCAGGATGGTTTAGTCCCTCTACAATGAAGGTTATATCCTAAATGCTACATGACAACTATGTTATATTTTAAAAAAAAGAAAAGAAACACAAGTAAACATTGTTACAAATAGTCAAGTAGGGCTAACTATGTTTTGCTTTTCCTAAATGGCGTGATCAGAAGTTAATTGACTATCTCTCCTCCTCTATTGACCTTGGCTGGAGTAGGTCACACGAGGCGTTGGTAATGGGATGCCCATGTGGGAGGATAATGCACTCCACCAAACAATTACTAGCATAACCTGGACCTTCAGAGCAACTGAGCGTGTAAGGAGAACATTACATTCTTCCATTTCTATCAGCATGTCCATCATTATGGCGTTGTGCCACACTGGCTGTCATTTTGTAATGGCTATGAATTTAACTGTTCCCTCTCTCTGTAATCGAGCAAGGGGACTGGGTGACTCAGGAGGCAATGCTCAGTGTTTAGAGGCACATTAAGAAAAAAAAAAATCGGTTGGAGATAAAGAACATTAGAACGTTAAACCAGAACAAAAAAACTCAACTCTCAACTGCTGGGAAGCGGAAAAAAACGGACTGTGATAACGGTATGGAAAATAATTAGGGAATCTTAAAGGTCAACTGTCGGCAAAACAATGTAATTGTGTTTAATTGTGAGATTACATCAAGTGTAGGCATTTTAAATAGAAATGCTCTAGTGAAAGAATACAAATAAAATACCTTATTGAGGATACACTGCTTGCGTAGAACTTTCAGGGGTGAACATCTAGCGTCAGATGGATCAGGTCTTCATTCATCCGACCCAAGATTCTAAACAATATGTCCTCCCCCTGATTATACGATTGAGGGACGATGGCTCAATAAGGTACTTTATTTGTATTAGTTCATTAAAACATTTCTATTTGAATTGCCTTTACTTATTGCAATCTTTCCATTAAACATATCTTCATTTTGTAGCATGCAATTTTTAGAGCTGTGTTTAAGATGTCTGGCACAGTCTCCAAGCCATGTCTAGTGACCTATATCCAAAGAAATGGATTCCACTTAGACAGGCTGGAATGTGCATTTGCCTCTTATCTCAGTCCTAACTATTCTCATTCACAGGTGATTCACCATATAATCTTCACGCTTTGATTGTGGATTACTGCACCTTCCATGTATGCTCAGGTTTTAAGAGCCTGACGTTCTCATGACATCACCTTTTCTAGGAACTGCTTAAGACCACGGCTTTGAAAAATCAGAATGAGGATCTGAAATTGCCAATTCTGGATTAGAATCAGAAGCTAATTAATTAATTATTAGCATTAGATGGCCAAATTAAAAAAAAAAAATCATGAAGGAATTTTCAAATAAAAATATTACTTTAAACTTGAAAATAACCTACTTTTATATTCATATTTGAGTTCAAAATTGGAATATCTCTATTCTAAATACACTACCCCGACATATAAAAATGACAGTGTGACAGAAGTGCAGGCTCATCTAGACTGAATCCAGTCATTTCTGTTTCCTTTCTTGCCTTGCTTTATGCATGCTCTTGCCCCTTTCTTGTAGCCCTCCCCTGAGCCCTGTTAGGGGCAGTCCTGTCCTCTATTAGATAGCTTCCCTGTCTTGTGCCCTTTTAGAGGGCTTGTTTGTTTATATTTCCTTCTGTTGCTATGCCTTATGTCTGTGCCCTGTCTGTCTATGGCCTGTATTTATGTATTTGTCTTAAGTCATGTGCCCTTTATTTCTTCTTCATCTCAGTTTGGTTTTATGCTTTGCCCTGCTTGAGTCTGTTTTAGTTCTGCTTTTACTCCATAGCATTTACTAAGCCCTGTACTCTGTATTATGTTATTCCTGTTTCTGTTCTTTATTTTTTACTGCTCTGCTTATTCTGCCTGTCTCAGCCTGCAGCCTCCTGCTTGTCCTATCAGTGTGTTATGTTCCATGCCTGCTCCAAGCTATCTCCAGCTCATATCTTGCCTTTACTGGATACAGCAGCTGCTAACTCAGGTCCCTGGTTTGTGGTTGCAACAACCTGTGGCCTCTAGCCCTCTGGGAGAGTGGTTACCATTCACCAGGCCCTGTGTCTCCATTATCTACAATGTGACTCCTGTATATGGGTGCTTATAGTTAAAATGCATAGGGTGGTCTATTACCTGCTGTCTTTTTTTTCTGTCTATCATTTTGTATGTGGAATAAGATTGTTGTTACGCATTATAACAGAATTATCCTCACTGATTTCCTTCCCCTTGCCTTTTCTACTTTTTGAGAATAGGAACACACACGAAAGTAATTAGCCAGGACATATACACTTGTAAGAAATTATTACACCCGACTACAGGGGTTATTCTTTTATGGAATGTGTGACGAATGAAGCACAGAGACAAGTGTATATAAAAAGGTATATTGTTATTAAACTGAGATACTGTTACAGATTTTACAGGAAATACACAATGTACACATTACACATAACTGGTTCATAATCAAGAGGTAACAGAAAAATGGTATACTTATTCATTATTGGAGATCTCCTTGTGCCTTCATCTTGGGTGTTCTGCTGGCTGTCCTCTCCTCAGGCCAGGAACAGACAAGATTAGCTAGCCCTCCTCACACAGGAACAGACAAAACTAACTCTCCCTCCTTCCACAGGAACAGCAAGACTAAAAAGCAAAAGTGGTTCACTCAACTAAGTATCCCAAAATCCCTCCAAGATACCTCGCATAGAGATAAAAGAACCAGTTCAACCTAGTTTGGAGATATATGGTCTCTGTAATAAATCCAACCCCCTTTGTCACACCTATCTGTTAATAAGTAAGAACTGGGAATCATTGTGAAAGGTTTTTCCCACAATATAAAGAAGTCATCTCTGTAGCCTTGTTTACAACCTCTTTTGATGTCAAAATGACCTTCCATTGTGAAACCAGATTACACGCTCACCCCACCAAAAGCAGATATCTATGTATTAGATATAAAACAACATTGTTTATAAAGGCACCCTATATTTCTTACACACTCTTTACATGGTTAGCCTGCCTTGTTTAATTCCTTATATAATAACTTTGAATTTTTCAGTCCCCAGGCCCTTCTTTCTTGTTGATGCCGGGCGGCCTAACCTGGCATTGTTGACTGTAGTGGTGGGGTCCTGTGGCAATGTTGTAGGCCATGTCCCAGGGCTGGAGTTGTGAGCACACCACTTCTGCACATCTATGATGTTCCCATTAGAAAATACGCATATCACGACAAAAGAGAGAGGGAGAGGAGTTGCAGTATCCACCCCCTTAAAGTGCACCAACCACTGGTGTTGAGGGAGGAGTTCCAGCATGCATTACTATATAAGCCCATCTCACTCTCAGGTCTTGCTCTTCCAAGCTGTGGTTTTTGTTATTTTACTTACACCACTTATTCCTAAGTTCTACCTGTGTTTTTGCTCGTTTCCTGTTTTGTCACCTAGCTACTGATCCTTGGCTTGTTGTATGTTTGCCCCACTTGTCTCCTGGTTACCGTCCCATGGCTTATCTATACAGACTACCCTATTTGGCTCCTGACCTGCTCTCGGCTAGTACCCTGTTCCTCTCCTTGTTAGCGACCCTTGGCTTTCTTACGGATTACACCTTTCGTCATCTGTCCTTACTAGGATGGATACCTGCTACTGAACCTTTGGCACCACATTTATCCCATGTACTGTGAATAACATTGCTTAGTCAATTCCTGTGTCGATTAGATTGTCGTTACTTTTATTTGTGCCATTGTGGTCCTTCTTCTGTCTGGATGGCTCTGTGATATTTTCAGAACCCCAGCCAGCAGTGTCTTGCAAGAATGCCCCCTGGCTCCATAACTGAAAGAATGTAGCCGATTTAATGATACTCCATTTACGGTTCTAGAATGTCACCATTTGTACGTTACATGTTGGGGCGTGAATCAAAAACTTGAAGGCCTCTGAATTCTGTGGCCAATTAACATAGTAACATAGTAACATAGTAACATAGTAATTTAGGTTGAAAAAAGACACAAGTCCATCAAGTTCAACCCTTCTACCTATCATTACAGCTTTTGATCCAAAAGAAGGCAAAAAACCCCTAAGGAAGCTATTTCGAATTTTGCCTCCTGGGGGAAAAAATTCCTTCTTGACTCCAAGAGGCAATCAGATTTCTCCTTGGATCAATAAGCTCTTTTATTAATGCTTATTCTATTATTAATAGCCCTGTATGTTCTGCTTTGCTAAAAAAACATCCAAACCATTTTTAAATGCATCTATTGTGGTTGCTAGCACTACCTCTCTTGGCAGTGAGTTCCATAACTTTATTGTCCTAACCGTAAAGAATCCCTTCGTTTGCTGTCTATGAAATCTTTGCTCTTCCAGTCTGAGGGGGTGACCTCTTGTTCTTTGTACCTTTCTGTTAATGAACAGGTCACCGGAGAGCTCTTTATATTGGCCCTGCAAATATTTATATAATGTTATCATATCCCCTCTGAGACGCCTTTTTTCTAACGTATATAAATTAAATTTTTTAAGTCTCTCTTCATAACTAAGATCCTCCAAACCCCTTATTAATTTTGTAGCTCTCCTTTGCACTTTTTCTAGTTCCTTAATATCCTTTTTAAGGACTGGTGCCCAGAACTGTACTGCATATTCAAGGTGAGGTCTTACCATTGATTTGTAAAGAGGCAAGATGATATCCTCCTCCCGTGAATCTATACCTCGTTTTATACATGCCAATATCTTATTGGCCCTTGCAGCTGCTGACTGGCATTGGGCACTGTTGCCAAGTTTGTTGTCTATAATTATTCCTAAATCCTTTTCATTAGTAGTTTTTCCCAGGGAAAAACCATTTAACGTATATGTTGCTTTGTTATTATTTTTCCCATAATGCATAACTTTACATTTGTCTATATTGAACCTCATTTGCCACTTTACTGCCCAGTCCCCCACTCTGTCCAAATCTTCCTGTAAAGAAAAAACATCAAGATTAGTCTTTATTGCCTTACCTAATTTAGTGTCGTCCGCAAACACGGAGACATGGCTCTCAGCACAATGTGGCAGATCATTAATAAACAAATTAAAAAGAAGAGGGCCCAAAACAGACCCCTGAGGTACTCCGCTTAATACCCTTGTCCAATTTGAGAATTTTCCATTTACAACAACCCTTTTTGTTCTATCTTTTAGCCAATTTTCAATCCACATACACACATTTGCCCCCAAACCTATTTCTCTCAATTTGTAGAGTAACCTTTTGTGTGGAACTGTATCAAATGCTTTCGAAAAATCCAAATAGATCACATCAACTGCCACACCTAGATCTATATTTTTACTGACTTCTTCATAGAATGTTATTAAGTTTGTTTGACAAGACCTGTCTTTCACAAAACCATGTTGACTTTTACTAATTATATTCTGGTTCAAGATGTATTCTTGAGTGTATACCTTTAGCAATCCTTCAAATAGTTTCCCCACTACAGATGTCAAGCTCACTGGCCTATAATTACCTGGCAGAGATTTTGATCCCTTTTTAAATATTGGAATGACATCCGCCTTTCGCCAGTCTGTTGGCACTGTACCTGAACTGAATGAATCCCTAAAGATCATGAATAGTGGCCTGGCCAGAATTATGCTTAACTCTCTAAGTACCCTTGGGTGTATACCATCTGGTCCTGGGGCCTTGTCTATCTTAACAGAGTGTAATTGCTTAAGCACTTTTTCCTGTGTCAGCCAATCCCATGTTTGCGGCGAATGTCCCATAACTTCCTGTAGCAGGGGCTCGTCCATCTGCTCTTCCTTAGTATAAACAGAAGAAAAAAAAGTATTTAAAATGTCTGCTTTCTCTCTGTCCTCACTTACCAAATTTCCCATTTGGGATAACAAGGGCCCAACATTTTCCCTCTTTAGCTTTTTTCCATTTATATATTTATAAAACATTTTGGGGTTAGTTTTACTCTCCTTGGCAACCCTTTTCTCATTTTCCAATTTAGCCATTTTAATTGCCTTTTTGCAGGCTTTGTTGGCCTCTTTGTACTCTATAAATGATAATGCTGATCCCGTGTTTTTATAATGTTTGAATGCCATTTTCTTGTTTTGTACTTCCTGTTTCACGTTACCTGTAAGCCACATTGGTTTTGATTTGTGTCTTTTGCATTTGTTTCCCAAAGGTATATATTGGGATGTGTACTTTTGTAATGTGTGCTTAAAGGCATTCCACTTGTCTTCTGTGTTTAGTCCAGAAAACAATCGTTCCCAGTCTAAATGTTCAATCGATGCTCTTAATCCATCAAAGTTAGCCCTTCTAAAATTAAGTGTTTTGGTGGCGTATTTACCAATTTGCTTTTTTGCATTAATCTCAAATGAGACCATATTATGGTCACTATTCCCCAAGTGTTCTCTTATTTGGATGTTTGAGATAAGCTCCTCATTGTTTGTTATTACCAAATCCAGACAGGCATCCATTCTAGTTGGGGTGTCTACTAATTGTGCCATAAATTTGTTATTAAGCAGGTCCAGAAACTTGCTGCCCCTAGCTGAACTAGTTGTGCCACACTTCCAATCTATATCTGGGTAATTAAAATCTCCCATGATTAGAACTTCATTCATATTTGCAGCCTTTTCAATTTGTAATAAAAGCTGATCTTCTCCATCAATGCTAATATTTGGTGGCTTGTAGCATACACCTACAAGTAATGTGCGATTCTTTTTAGCTTCTAAGCTAATCTCCACCCACAGTGTCTCCACATCAGTTCCAGTTACATCATGTACACCTTCTTTAATACTTGGATTTAATTTAGGATTTACATACAGACAAATCCCTCCCCCTTTTCTATTTACTCTGTCCTTTCTAAAAAGTGAGTAACCTTGTAAATTAACTGACCAGTCGTGGGTCTCATCCCACCACGTTTCTGTGATTCCGATTAAATCATACTGTTCAGCACTTACCAGTATCTCCAGCTCACCCATTTTGTTTGTCAAGCTTCCTGCATTTGCTAAAAGACATTTGAGATTACTACCCATTTTCTGTTTAGTTGACAAACACTTAATGTGTGCAGGTTTAATTATATGGACCTCCCTTTGGTCTATGTTAACCCCACCACTGCTTTCCTCCTCTCCCATAGCTAGACCCACCTTCCAATCTACCCTAGCTACCATTGCTTCTTTTTGATCTTGACCCTCCCCCCCAGAGCTTAGTTTAAAAGCTCATCTAATCCTATAGCCATCCTCGCCACTAATACTGCAGCCCCCTCATCATTGAGGTGCAGCCCATCCCGTCCAAAGAGTCTGTAGCCGACTGCAAAGTCTGCCCAGTGCTCCAAGAACCCAAATCCCTCTTGCTTGCACCACCTTCGTAACCACGCATTAATCTCCCTAAGCTCCCGCTGTCTCCCTGACGTAGCGCGTGGTACTGGTAATATTTCCGAGAATATTACCTTGGAGGTCCTTTCCTTTAGCTTCTTTCCTAGTTCCCTAAAATCATTTTTAAGGACCCCCCACCTACCATTTACTTTGTCATTAGTACCAATGTGTACTATGACCGCTGGATCATGCCCAGCCCCTTCCAATAATCTGCCTACCCGTTCCGCAACATGCCGAACCCGAGCACCCGGAAGACAACATACAGTTCGGCATTCGGGGTCCTGGCGACAGATTACCCTATCTACCTTCCTAATAATAGAATCCCCTACCACCACAACCTGTCTAGCCTTCCTAGTGTCCTGGCTCCCAACTGCGCTGGAGAGGCTACTCACCTGGCTGCTAGGAGAGTCCGCCTGCCCCAGAAATGCCTCTTCTGAGCTAATCCCCCCAGCATCCTCACACAAGCTGGCAAACATGTTGGGGTGAACCAGCTCAGAACAAGCCTCCCTAGCTCTCCGACCCCTACTGCCCCTTACACAACTAACCCAGCTCTCTGCCCTAGAAACCTCTTCCCCTCCATCATCACCCTCCTCTACACTGGCCCCAGCCAATGCCTGCTCTGTGAGCAGTAAACTCCGCTCCATGTTGCTTATGTCCCTAAGTGTTGCCAGTTGCCTCTTTAGATCTAATATTATATTTTCCAAAGCAGCAACCTGCTCACATCTGCAGCAGTGGTATGGACCCTGGGGAACTTGCTCCAAGACCGCATACATGCTGCAAGACATGCACTTAGTGGCATTGTCCAACATGCTCTCTAGTGTAAACCACAAAAATAAAAATAGAATAAAATAAAAAAAAATAAAAGATTTATACTTTACCCTCCTTCTTTCCTTTTAACTCCTTCTTTGCTTCTAACTCCCACACTTAAGAAGCTTTTTTCACTTTAGAAGCTGCTCCCTTGTATTCGCCTGCTCCTTCCAGTTAAATGGCCTTCAAAGTAAAGAGACTCCCAGAGAAGGTTAATTAACTGATTGCAAACAGCCTTGCAAACCTTTTCCCTCCAAACTGTTTTTTTTCAACCAATCTTTATCAAAAATGCACACAAAATAAACAGTGCTCCCCTTGCAGTAAATTGCCACGTCCCTAACTGTAGATAGATCACAGAAGTAAAGATTTCTCAGCCGGTTTGAAAATCATGCTAAAGAACTGGTCTGGGGAGGCTTTTCCCATCTAAATTCAGGGATTATGCATCATTATTAAAGCTGCTGGTAGTAAGTAACGTTTTCCAGCACTAGTCCCCATGGGGAAAAAGACTAATGAAGCAGAACTATTATCACACTTTAATGTTCTATTAAAATGTGTATTTTACTAGTTATCTGCTGTCTTTACAGTGCCATTTTCAATCATGTTCTTTTCATTTTGCTAATTAAATCAGCAGGTTATTTCCCGGGTAAATCGTACCTCAAAAAAAAAATGATATTGCATACCACAATGGGTAGTCAGTAAACACATATCATCTCTAACAGCTTCATAGTGTTCTGAGTGCTACATATTCACAGTAAACCTGCCAATAGAATAGAAGATGGTGTCCATTTCATAAAGTTATTCATTCTGTCTTTCTCTGTTAAAAATAGCTTTTTTTGTGTCCAAAATCCGCCTTTTATGTATGCTTATCCATTTTAATCACATTAATGCTTACAATCAGACACTGATTTATCTTTTTTGGCTTCCCGAGAAAGGACCACTTCCACATAATGTAAAGTTACTGCTTGCGTAGTATACTTTTAGACTGTAGGCCAAACTTGTTACAGGTTCCTGGGTGTGATGGAGAGGAGCCAAAAGTGGGCAGGGTTCCATGTCGTTTTGTCACCCCATGAGATTACAGGTACCAGGAGACTGGTGCTGAATTCCTAAACATTTAGAAAGTGTGTGTTCAAAAAGACATAGAGCCATACCCCACATTACCATAAGCAATGGGATCTATCCAATGACCGGAGTTAATGTATCTAATTCCATAGAATCCCATAGACAGCAAAAGAGTAATTTGAGTAAAAACCTGAAAATAACTGATATTTTGCATCATTGAATCAGTCCCAATGGTTCCAGAGGACGTATGTATAAAACGTAAATGCACTTAAAGTGAAGCACTACCCTTTTTCACTTATCTTATACAGTCTACAAATATGGTCTACAGAACAAATGTCTTAATAGACAGGATGGACCTCACCCGAGCATGTAGTGGTGGCACAAGAAGATGCACTGTACAGTACTGTACTGTAACATAGTCTCAGTAGAGACATTGGCTTGTCATTAAACTAGAAACGCGAGAATCCATAAACGTTAATGGTTGCATCATAAAGACGTCCTTACTCACGCGGGTCCTTAAAGCGGGATTTGATTTGTATTATACAAGTGACAAGCCTTTTTCAATTAAAAAACATAGGCTGGTGGGTAGGGAAAGTCTATTAAATTAAATTATTGACATCATATTATAAAACCTATGATTAGTTTATGTACACTCCCTACAGGAGCCAGAATCCCTATAGCTAGCTCCTAACATTCGTGGTTATTTTATATAGAATTCTGTGGTAGTCAAGTTTCCTGGACTCCCAAAATTATCCAGTCTAGCTTTTGAATTTATCTGTTATGGCTAATAAACTTCACAAATATTTGTCAACACCTGGTCTTAGAAAGATCTGTAGTTCCAGGGAAACGTATTTGCTGGTCATGGCCATTACCATTTTTTATTAGAAGCCATTGAAGAAATATATCCATAGATCACTATGTATGTTTCTAAAGTGCAGGGAATCGTGCACAGGAAGAAGGCAGGTCAGGACAGACCTGAATTTGATGGTGCAGAACAGTAGTGTATCTTCCACAAGGCAAACAAGGCACTTGCCCAGGTCGGCACTTTGCCAGAGGGTGTAAAAGCACACTTCTGGTGCTTTAAACATTTTAGTTCCCTACCCCACCGTTCAGCAAGCTTTAGCTCCTTCCAATTAATCGGGGTGATGGGGATATGTAATGGACGTGGTGGGGATATGTAATGAGGGTGATGGTGGCATGTAATTGCGTGATGGGGCATGTCATGGGTGTGCAAAGTGGGTGGGGGTGTGCCCACATTTTGTCTGCCTAGGGCAGCACAAAACCAGGATACAACCCTTCGAGCAGAACCCTAAAAAGCAGTACTGTCTTTTGCAAATCCTGTACTGCTGGCAACTATGCTGTAAGCTGGTTTGAGCAGGACCTTTCTCCGAGTTTGTGCCAATACTGTCATGTTATGTTACCTGTAGCATATGAATAATTGGTAAATTCTTAAACTGCAGTACCTGTTTAAACCATAGGGTTGTTGAGTTTATTCCCGGCTAAGTCTTTCGTTTTTCAGAGATTGATAAAGTAAGTAAGATAAAGTTGATTATTTTTAATATTACTTGTACTCAAACTTTTGACTGACCCTGCACATTAATACCTCACATTAAAACAATATATCTGTAAATGGTTGTAGGGTAACAGGCAGGTTGCTATTGACTAAGAATGTACTATTTGCAATTAAATGTGTGTGTGTGTGGGGGGGGGGGGGGGGTTACGGCCCCTACAATTCTATGTTGATACATTACTCATTACTAATGTCACATCTCTGAGAAATAATTTACTCTGGTTTTCAAACAAAACTTCTCTTTTCAAAGAAACGGTGGTTAAATCGAATGCTGTTGCAAAAGGAAAAGGTTAAATGTCAGCAAAATTTGCAGAGAAAATGTACAAAATACAATTTACTGGTTGAGTAACTATTCAACCCATTAAGTCAGTGCTTGGTTAGAAGCATCTTTTACAGCAATTACTGTTACATGACTTTTTTGGATAGGTCCTCTCCTAGGTTTTTGTACAGGAAAATACCAAAATATATTCTCATTCCTCGGAAAAATAAAATAAAACAAATCCATGCATTCCAACATATTTTGGGGATCCATGTTGGATTGCGACGCTCTGATTTTTTAAAATTAAAGTAAGGAGCAATGAACATCTTATTTAACTGATTTATTATACCTTCTGATTTATTGTACGTTCTATTTTCACAGACCTTATTAATTGAGGTTTTCCACACATTCCACCGGCAAATTTCCTATCCTGCCATTTTAGCGATAACCCGCCCATTTCAGTTGAATTCCTGCTTATTTTTGCATTTCGCTCCTCTGGTTCTGAGGCTTGCCCTGTCCACTCTTCACCCATAACTCATTTTGTTCATGTATGCGCTGGCATAGGGAAGCTATTGTGAGCACAAGCTCTCAACATAGAATGTAAGGTGGTGACAATATGGTAAATTTAAAAAAAATGTTTGATCAGTATAAAACAACAATGAAAAATGCATATAATTTATAAAAATATATATTACAAAAATGTAAACTATTACTTAAATTTTTATTTTTTTCTAAAAATAGAAGATATAGTGGATCAAAATACCGACGCGGTTTGCCACTGGGGCTTCTTCGGGGGTGGTTGTACAATTTGAAGTTGTTACAGTTGTCACAATAGTTGTCATATATGCACTGGGCATTCCCACTTGGCATCTCTGTTTATCTTTATGGGACTGTTTCATGTCAGATGCTTGTGACTCCTAGAGAGGATCTTTTATGATAGGATGGATCCTAGGTGAAATTTTTGCAGGTAAGTACTGTAAAAATTGAAAAATAATCAAACAAAAAAAAATGCATATTTTTAATACTGTTGTAATATGCATTAATTATTATTACATTGTTATGCTTTGATTATATTTTAATATAAATTAACTATTTATTTGTTTAACTCTATAGATTTTTTTTGTTCTGTATATTTAGTTTGTAGAATGTTTAGGTGATGGAGATTATTTAGGTTAGTCATTTAATAAACACAACTACTTGATTTACTGTAGGGTGCACCTCCACGGGTAACCTTACATCTGGATGCTTTGGATTGTGAGGGTTCCTTGGGTATAGGACTGGTAGAAGAAAACAGATGTTACAGTAAGTGTATTAGCAAGAAAATAAAAAACAACAACAAACAAACCAACAAAAGCAAGAGCACGTCTTACAATCTGCAGGTCGCTGGCAGTTAAAGGAATAATGGTACATAATTGAGTGCATCTGCCTTGAGCAATCAATATGGTGCTGGAGAAATAGTCTGAGGTTCATCTATACAATACTCTGTAATGCAAAGCTTCAGTATAAAATTAGCTGTATTTGAACACCAGGGATAGAATATCAACGGCACCCCAGCTATGGTCTGTCATCCACCGTAGCCCACATCTGATGTAATTCCAAAGATCACTTATCCTAGTTCTTCAGCTCTGTGGAGGTTATGGTTGGAACCAGACCATCATTTTAATTTGATAAATATTTCAGGCAAGTTCTGTGGGTGCATTCTGGATGTTCTGGCAATTCCTGTGGATGCAATATGGGTTGTTGGACAAGTCATGTGGGTGCAATTTAGGTGCTGGGGCAGAATCCTGTGTGTGCAATCTGGGTGCTACGGCAAGTCCTATTTGTGTAATGTGGATGCAATCTGCTTACATCCCATCATTTGAAATAGTACAAGAGGGACTCTTTCGTTTTTCTGGGAGTGGCTGAAGGTGTGACTATGGGCAGGGCAATGCTGGGACCTTTTCAGTGGTTTTGTGAACCAACTGATAACTATTTATGTAATTTAATTAGTCATTTAGTGTAAGAATAAAATATTTTATTTACACAAACCTGTATTTTCCTGGAGCTGTATGATTCAGTTATAAAAATAAAATAAATTCAGTTGTCCCATAAACACATGGACCAAAGAGGAGGAAAAAAGGGACAGGGGAATTTGAGGGACACGGGCAGTATGAATCTGGGTTCTGGAGACTATATGTGTGCTGTGTGTGTGCATGTTACTTTTCATGCATGCCTGCCAACTGTCCTATCCTGCAGTCCCGATCTTATTCCCCAGAGAGTGGTACACCGCTAACACTCGACCTCCCAAGCTCCCCAGCGAGGAGTCCCAATTTGTTGGGAGAAGAAGTTGGAAGTTATGTTGCATGTGTGAAACACCTTAACTTCACCTCATCTCACCTTTTAGTGAATAAACTCACAGAGGTCTATTCACTAACAGATTTCACAACACTTCCACAATGACTTTCCTCCAGTTAACTTTCGTTCCCTTGGTGCCTCATACTCATACCATTCACCCATACAGCAAAACCTGGAAAGGCTGTTGGAATCAGAAACATCTCCATTGAATCCATGCACCGCTGTACTTATACATTGATGTGTCAGTGCTGTCAGACAATCATGTAAAAGAAATGCATAAAGGAATAGCAGTCCATTCTTTGTTTGTTTTAAATTTGAATGCAATGATTTGATGCAAGTACTTTCAATTAATCAAGCAACATCTTTTGTGTGCTGAATAAACCCAAGCGGACTTACAAGGGAAGTGTTAAAAACCCCCACTGTAGAATGATTTATTACTATACAAGTACCATACTTCACAACTTCTGCCACCAGCAAATCAGGGCGGGAGTGGGCGGAGTTTGGGAGGTTAGTGCATGCACGGTACCATGGTCACGCAAACTGACAGCAGTACTGCGCATGCGCACTATGTATTCTTCTGTGAAGGGGATCGGGATTTTCCCATAAATATTAGCCATTCAATATTAGTAGACCATTATTATTAGCAGGGGGACTGGGAGCCATTTGGCATGCTGTCTGCCCCATTAATATCAGCAGCCCATTAATATTAGCAAGGGGACTGGGAGCCATTTGGCAGCCTCCGGCACCATTAATATTAGCGGGGAGGGCTGGGCCCACACATTTATTATCAGTGCCTCGGCTGCTGCTGGCACTATTCTTATCATGGGAGGGGTCAGGGCTACTTGCTCAGGGTCCCCTATGTGTTAGGGGTTCCTGGTGGGTCATTTGGTGATCTCTGAGACCTGGTTTAGGAAGGGGGTGGGGTTTAATCAACCTACCACCTGCAAAGGAGGTGTGCTGTGGAAGAGGGGTGGGATGCTAAAGTCCAAACTCGCCTCCCAAACCGCAAATAAAAAACAGACATTAAGAGCTGAGGTGGCGGTAGAGTCAAAACTGTTATTTAGGAAACATGTACAGCATATTATAAATTCTAAGCTGGCTGTCACTGATTATTTTAACATTAAAATATGTCACTGCAAGTGTTGTACAGCAGTGACAGGGTTAAATGAGGCAGAACTAACACAGTGTGTAACATATTAATACATTTACACAGTTTCTACCAGTGTTGCAGAGAAGTGCTAAATTGTGTTCATCTCTGGGACCTGTTAGAAAGGAAACATAGAGTTATTTAGGAAACCCAATTTCTTTCTCGGAGCAAAGGCCTGAAATGTGTTGCAGTATAATACAGGGTATCATCGGCCAGGTATTTCTCGCCAATGATTGGTGAATACTGCCAATTTTCAATTGTATTTATTTACACTGCCTGTTAAACATTACTGCTCCCACCATTCTGTACAAAGACTAAAGGATCTAGTCAATAAAGAAAGAATTGCAGATTGTGAATTGAGACAAGATTTTCGAACTTTAGGCCAAATTAGCGGAGTTGGAAGATTCTCCCATTCGGCTGCACTGGAGAATTTTTCCAGCTTTGGCCTAAAGTTTTAAATTCTCTTCTCAATTGCCTGCAATACTCTCTTTATCGAGCAGACCCTTTAGCAATGCCAAACATTTGAGTGCAGTGCTTGGAGTCAATGAAATAGAGGGAGGGAATTTAAGTGGCATTTGTTTAATATGTGAGTTATGTAGAAGTGTATGGAACACAGTTTTCTTCTATTAAAGGAACCCTGTCTGCAGTATATTAAGTTCTGTTTTATTGAAGGAATGCATCAAGTGCAGGCATTTTTAATAGAAATGCTTTAATGAAAGGATAAAAACATTTCTGAACGCTCTTTGCTTCTATAGTTCTATCAGGGGCGGACATCTTGGATCAGATGAAGGAATCTGACCCATCTGAACCAACGTTTTAAACAATATAGAAAGAGAGTGGAATGGGGCGCTACATAAATAGTGAAATACATAAATAGTGAAACAAATATAGAAATAATTATAGACATAAAACCTCTATCAATAAAAGATCACAGAAAGATAATAATAAAATAACAAAAAAAATAGTGATGAAATATTAATATGTTAAATATACTAAAACCAGTAGATGTATGTAGAGGATACGTAGTGGTGTTTCAAATGGCCCAGAAGAATATAAAATAAAACAAAACAATTAAAACATAGTGTATTCTGTATGCAGACAAAATTAAGAATCAATAATGTGCATAAAATATATGAAAAAAGTATACCAATTTAACATATATAATATAGACAAATAACGAATTAAAAATGGTTCATGAGCCAGAAAAGAAAAATTAATAAACAATATAAAAAGACAGAACATGAACAAATAAATGTATACTAAAAACAGAAGAGCTAGATAAGATATCTGATAAAGTTGCAGCAATGAATATTTACAGAGTTTGGTGGTGAGACCCAATGAAGGGATCCCACCCAATGAAGGGATCCCACTAGTAGCGCCTTGTGTCTATTAGTCGACACTGACTCTAAAACAATATCGCGCTAGAGAGAACAGGGACTCGGATGAATGAATTCGTCAAAGTCTTTGTCGAAAATAGACGAGTGGCAAGTGACGAACTTCAGATGAAGGATATCTTTGAATGAATTGGTCCAAACTGCTGTATGTAGAGACGAAAGGTTTTAGAGTCGAAAATATCCGAGAGTATACCTCAGCTGATGAATTTGGATGAACTGGAGGCACCAAATACAAAATGGTGAAGTGTTCACGCTGACTACCGACGGAGTCCAGTTATGACAGAGACAGAATAAGTTGGCTTCATCAAGGTGCATTTTAAACAATGTGTCTGCTCCCTGATAGACATAACACAAGCAAGGGGGGCTCAATAAGGTGCATTAAAACATTCACGGAAGCATTTCTATTCAACATACCTACACTTGATGCAAACTTTCCATTAAACTTCATTTTTTAAAGACATGTTTACTTTAAAATAGTGATAACTCAATTTTTAGTGAATGTGATCCTATAACTTTAAAACATATACAATGGGGGGCTCTTCACTGAAGAGGGGAGTTGTGGATTTGAGGTGAGATGAACATTTCTGGAAAATTTTGGGGAAAAATACACAACAACATGACAAAAAGTCAGTGAATTAAAATGAGGGAAAAAATTAATATTGTAAAAATACAATCATGTTTGGTACTTTTGCCCTGTATTTTAGTAGCATGTTTTTCATTTATTCTTTAGTCTTACCTTTATTTTTTGTGAGGGATGGGATTATTCCCTTTGCTAATAATGTTTGCAGTTTTGTTTTTTAAATCCTTCTCAAATAGAATTGGGCTGCATTGTCTGTGAGATGTAACTAGTGACTCACAGCTTCTCAACCCACATAAAGGGCCTCCTAACATAAGATGTTATCTAAATCACAGATAAGGTTTGGTTTCCTCCTGTCAGAAATAAATGACACGATTAGTTTTCTTTGAATCTTTCTTATTGTTTTTTTGCAAGACCATTGGCTATGTAACATCGCAGTGGGATCTTGAGGACCCTTCTAATGGGAATTGGTATGACCCTTAGTTAATGGATAAGGATAGACATTTTCTCTGAGTAGGTCACTGTATAGAGTCTGCTCTTATGAGGAAATAGTTATAATGATCCAGGAAAATGCACTTCAGTGTTTGTCAGTGTGTGTAAACTAGAAGGTCACAAAAAGCAGTGGTAAATTCATCTTATCCCCTTTGTGACTGGGCTTTTAGAAAAATGTTGGTCATTTTGCACAATGGCTGTGTTTGTGTTTAGCTGTAATTTTCCTCTTTCTCATTTACTGTACACAGAAATGTGATATAGCCGTGCGCCAGTGGAAGAAGAACAGTCAGAAAGAAAACCAAGATAAAGGAGCAACTATAACCACCAGGTAAAAGCGAAAATGAACCAATAATCGTGAAAGCTCTTGAAGAAAAAACTAGCAATAAAAGGAGAGACTAAATTCTAAAAGACTGGTATAACTACAGTATACAAAATTTAGACAAACAGTACATACACACAATGAATAAATAAAATACAATATATAAAAACAAGTGCACCGGAAATTGTATTTGATAAAACCCTGATTTGCGACACAGGAACCATAACGCGTTTCGCAACAGACAGACTACTGTTAGCAAATACAGTTTCAGGTGGCTCTGTTTTTATTTATTATATCTTATTTATCTACTTTATATATTTATTTTTTTATTACATTTTGTATACTATACTTCTACCAGCCTTTTATATTTTATTCAAGGTTCCTGTGTCGCATTTAGGGTTTTACCAAATTTATCCATTGTGTATATTTACTTTTCGATTACATTTTGTATGCTATTTTTCTAACAGTCATTATATGTTTTTTTTTTTCTCTGCCTTTATTGATCGTTCTTTCTACAGGAGCTTTCAACATTATTGTACCCTTTACTGTATCTACACAAATTATATTTTTATTTTTTTCGGGATAAGAACCATTGTTTTGATCACATCATATAATTTACTAATAAAAAAATTAAATATGATGGGAATTTTTTAAAAAGACACTTTTTCTTGAAATATCTTTTACACATCTAAGAAAAAAGCTAATGAAAAAACTGCTAAATAGATTTTAATATATGTCCCGAATTTGGAAATGCCCCATGTTTTACAAGGCAATAAATAAAAGTAGCGCATTGCTTTTTGCTAACCATTTTACTCACAAACTTACATCCAAGTTTGTTCTGATGTAGACCACATGATCAGAAATGCAGGTGAGTTCAACCAAAACTACACATTTATAGGGCTAATCAGAATGTGGGTGATTAAGTCAGTTAGACCGTAACTTGCTGTATGATGGGCCATATTTGGCCTATGACCTTCAGCAGCACACTGGATGCCCCTGTGATAGAGAAATGTAAACAATTAGGGGTCACTTAGAAATGTGATTGTTTTCAATGAAACTATACATAAGATGAATTGCAAAATGAATAGGGTATGTAGTCAAGACGTTGACATGGCCAGTTTTATTAGTTCATTAATCAGCACAACAGTTTTCAGCTGTGAAAAAACACAATATATATATATATATATACATACATACTGATGAAAGTCTCATTTGACTGAAACGTTGATGTTTTTTGCATTCCTGCAATAGAGGTGACTATACTTTAACTACTGAATAATTTCCGTGAGTTTTTATTACTTGGAATTATATATATATATATATATATATATATATATATATATATATATATATACACAAATCCAAAAGGAATGCACTCACCTAAACTAGCATATATTCTAAGGGGTGCTGCTGAGACCAAATAGTTATACAAAACCCAAAGATCAGCGCACTCACCTCAAAGCTGGTAGGAGAAAAACTCTTAAAGCTATAGGTTTCATTAAAGCTACTTAAAAACACCTTACTTTCTAAGATAACAAAATTGGAGATTTAGTCACATATATGGCCATATTATGCTAAGCCCACCACTGCGTCAAAGTACTCCAATATTGGTGGATTCTAACACTAAATACTGTTGCTTATGGGGCTTAATGATTACCGGGACCAAAAATGCTTTCCTTTTGTACAATACAGAGACAGTCCTGCAATTTATAGGGCTGGGCACCACTTATGGAGCACCTGTAATGTAATGTATATGTATGGTTGTGCTGGATAAAGGGCAGTGGGTCTGCCCGAAACGTTGCCTTAAATAAATTCATTTATACTACAGTACAAGTCCCGTGAGTGCGCTCATCCGAATTAGAAGTGATATATATATATATATACACACACTACTGTATTAAATATCACTGTCCCAGAGAAAGAAAGCAGGTCCTGAAATATATCGGGCTGGCTCCAGCCAGATACACAATTCAATCAGATTTGGCCAGGCCATAGAGGGGCTTAGGGACTATCTTAATATACCCACATGTTGACAGGAGTGCACCCTGTCTTGATGAAACATTAACTCCTCTTGGTTCTACAGGGCTAAAAAACACTATAATAGGTGTCTTTCACACATACCCCCCAGCAAACATTTTGATAAAAGGTTGTTGTCAATTGGTCTGCCACTGTATAATCTATAGCAATTGATGTGTTTAAATTATGGCCCTCACTGGTCTGTGACCAACTGTGCCAGGCCTTTATATGTTCTACAATGTAGGCCGGTGACAGCAGCTAAAAAACGGCCATAAGTGTATCCTCACACCACAGAAAATGGCGAATTAGGAGACATTTTATGCTTCTCTCAGCCTTACATTTCTCCATTTTATCAGGATTCTGGTCAACTGAGAGGAATAGCTAATAGCAAGGTAGAAATCCCTTTCCTCCTAGGGGAACGAGGGAACAAATTAAGTCAGTACAAGCGCGGAAAACAAAGTGTCCTTAGATCAAAGGTGCATCAAGGGGAGTCTTGAAATAAAGGGTCTAGGGGCAATGGCTGGAGACACACAGGGTTCTATGATGCCGGTGTGTAGAAAACCTTTAGATGTGTCCTGCTTCAAACTTGTCTGGGTTTATTCTCGATACCACACTTACACATCAATATGCAACATTAAAAAACTTGGATTTGATCTAAGATCTAAGGGAGTGAGTCTATTCTCTATGATAATGTCAAAGTTTTGGTATAGTTTGCACGGGACACTGCACCAGTGCTGCAAATTAACGTACCAAACAAGTTTGACAATGACCTCCTTTTTCCTAATGCTCAGCTCAGTAATATATATATATATATATATATATATATATATATATATATATATAAATATTAAAAGTGAGCATTTATTAAAATGTTAATATCTGAATTCTAATTTTATGCTAAGTTGACTAAGAAGTATCAAGTCTGCAGCTTCTTCTGATCCTCCCACTCAATTCTTCAGCACATGTTGACTTTCCAGCTTGCAGTAAATGAAAATCTCAAATAATAACATAACAGAAAATACCCCCTCCAGAATCCCAAATAAAGCAAGTCAATAATGTATTTTAAAATGTATATTGAAAAAAAACCCAGACATATCAGCAACCCTATCTTTTCCCCAGAAAACCCCGGTATACTGTGCTATCACCGCCCCCAAGGTATTCTAGGTGAGGATATGCAGTAGTGTCAATAAGTATTTCCTTTAAACATGAACCTCTTGGAAGTTATGGATGCAAAACTTCCTTCCAATGACAGGGATGGAGGGCTAGAAAAAAACCGTAGATAACTGCTTGATCGTTAAGTGCCCTTAGAAGTGGCAAGGTCTGTGTAGACTTGGCAAGGTCTGTGAAGTTCCATGTAACATTATTAAATTGTACATCAAAAATTCTACCATTAACAATCCTGGTGTTAAACTCTGTGTACGGAACTGCTCGACATGAGCTTGGTTCATGACAAACTGCTTACAAGCCTTGGGGCATTACTTCAAGCACACCGAACATCAGCGATGGTGTACTAAAAGCAACAGGAAACACCTACACTATAAAATACAGTAAAGTCAGCAGTGCTGATCCTACTACACATATTAGGAAGTATCTCTTTGGCCTTATGCGAGAGCGAAACTGAGTTTGAACTCCCCCAAAAAATTCTCGGGCTCCAGAGGAGAAGACACAATTTAATTAATTACAGAGGTCAAGAAAGTGAAGGCTGAGATAGTCTGAAAAAGTTATGTTCTCTGTCCACTGAACTCCGTCGTGCAATTTATGTTTCAATACTTTCCCTCTCCCATCCTCCACTGGTTGATTAGACTTTGATTCACAGTCACGGTACGTCCCTGTGGGAGTCATTAGCCCTGTGTGTACCTGCCTTTCAAGCATTGGAACCTCTAATCAAAGGAAAGCGAGGGTAAAAAAAAAGGAGCCAAATCTAGATGTACATGATCAGATAAAAAAAAAATACAAGCACCGTGTCCATTAACCCCTAATGGCTTCACCAGCGTTGATCAGGAAAAGAATTAGAACCTTGCAGAAGGTGCTATATACACAAGAGTGACAGACAAACACACACACAATACAGCTATAGCATGTGACATGGGCTCTCACTCATCAACTGTGATGTGTCTTCTAAAGCAGTTTATGCTGGTTGGTATCTTGTGATGTAAGAGCTAACGGTAACGGCCATGATTAATGAAGGCACGTGTATTCTAGATATTGCGTGTGTACGTGAGATGTGTCACTCAGAAATGTGCCAGATGTGTACGCTTTCAGTATAAAATGGAAATTATGAATTAATAAGAGTAGGTTATGTGATTCATTAGCTAATTCCATTGATTCCAGACACACATACAAATCTATCCACTGTTGGGCTGCAGCTGCTCTATGATAGACCAGATTTCCTCTTGTGGGAAATTTATAAAAATGCATGTAAAATACTCTTTACAGGATAACACGGGTATCAATGCTGTGCTGTAGTCAGAGGTGACTCTACCCAATAAACAAACTGAGCAGCTGTTCAAGGCACCCACTTACGGGGCTTATGGAGTTCTGAGGGCTTATGGGGCCCTCACAGTGTAAAACCAAGGAGAGAGACAGCAAATAGCTGACACAGGGCCTCCAATGTGAATCTAGAATCATCCTAGCCTGTAGTATACATTTTCATATCTGTCATGCATGCCTCCCAACTGTCCCACTTTGCGCGGGACAGTCATGATTTTTTGAGGCTGTCCTGCGAGGCTCCACCTCTGTCCAGTGCCGTAGCGCTTATACTCGGCCTCTCTAGCTCCACCCCCCAGTGTTCCGATTCACCTGGGACAGAAGTGGGGAGGTATGGTCATGCGTTCAATATTGACGACACTAATGTTGAGGCGCACTAACGTTTATCTGTATCGCACCAACAATTGACACAGATTGTTTCATGTAGGATTTGCTCAGCCCATCTTTCCGAGGTAAATACAATGAGGACCATTAAGCTGTGTAATAGTAACATTCCTACTATGTATTTGGAAGTAAAGGGTCTACTAAAAAAAAGAGAGAATTTCACTGAATTGAGAAGGGGCTTTCAAACTTAAGGGCAAAGCAGATGATAATGAAGAACACCTGGTGTGGTTCCCTAACCATTAAGCAGCCACACCAGGTGTTCTACATATTCTTATTTAAACACAACTGGGTGATCCCTAAATCCTGGACCGTTGGGGGGTCCTGAGGACAGGTTTGAGAAGCACTGCTTTAGAGAATAGCTCACTGTACTTCTCCTGCTTAAATCCTTCTGTTATTATCCTGTCTTGCTAGCATGTACACTTAATAATATTCTAGCAGAGGTATTACACTGACAGAAAATCAGATCAAAGGAATTTTGCCATGTTTCAGAAAGGAAAAAAATATGGACCCAGCTACAACATTTAACTCTGTCAATACGCTGATGACAGGGAAGCTGAAGAGAGTCTGAATTCATCCTAAACGTGCACTTCTCTACACAAAGTCTTTCTTTATAAATGGGATGGTCTAAGCAGGCTTCGCTAATTAAATCTAGCAATGTTAATAGCAAAGGTTTGGCTATTTATTTTAAATTAGTTGCAAGTTGAAACTCTTAGGAGCTTCTAATTAGGGATGTATGTGTCAATTAAGAGGTTTTTTTTATTTTTCACCCACAGCCCAAATTGCCATTAAAGCTGAGTGCACAATATACTAACACAGTGCTTCCTGAGAGCTTGCGATTTACGTAAATGTTGCTGAGCACAGGAGTATTAAAGGGCCAGTAAAAACAAACGTTTATTTAGCTGGTGTTGAAGCAAGTCGTGATTTGCTTCATCGCTGTTTTTTATTTTTTGTTTTGTAGCCTATGTAGAGTTTATTAAAGAAACATCAACCAGCTGGTCTCACCTCTGCTTCCTCTGACATCACAGGCTCCTTGAATGTACCCTGTGAAAGATGAGGAAGTGAGGAAGAGGATTGATGGGTATGTCCAAAATGTATTTTTGTTTTGGAGCATCTATATAACACTGGACTACACTCGGTAAAAGAATAACTTTAGACTAGAGCCATACTAAATCATGAACGAGGGGAGATCTTTTTACCGAGTAAAGATCTGCGTTTTACTGCTGCCTCACAATCCTCTTGTGAGACGTCCAATGATGAGGTGCTTTCAGTGGCACTGGAGAAATGCAAGGTAACATTGAAGGTCTATGCTAGGCAGGTGGTCATAATGTTATGGCTGATCAGTGTAAACAAAAAGACATTTAGCCAATGAAGCCTATATCATAGTGGCCAACATTGGCCATGTATCCACGGACACATATTTGTTCCACATGCTGCAGAAAGAGCATGCAAAGTGCAGCCCAGCAATATGTAGAAAGAATAAATATTCACAGACAGAATCCAATTAATTAATCAGGGTGGAGATCTCATAGCACCTACCATGATTACCGTATTTTCCGGTGTATAAGACGACTGGGCATATAAGACGACCCCCAACTTTTCCAGTTAAAATTTAGAGTTTGGCATATACTCGCCGTATAAGACTACCCCTCTTCCAACGAGCATTTTCTCCTACAGTGACACACTTACACACACACCCTTACACAGAAAGTGAGACACTTACACACGCAGTGACACCAATAGACACATAACCTGAGACACACTATTTTGCCACTCAATATGCCTTTATTGTGCCATTTAATATGCCAATGTTTTGCCCCTCCAATATGCCAGGATTTTCCCCTCCATATGCCAGGATTTTGCCCCTCTCCTACCCCCTTCCCAGTACTTACCTCGTTGCTGCTCTGCAGGTGCGCGCGGCTGTGAGGGAAGCGTTGTGCGCTCCCCTCCAGCCGTGCGGCTTCAATAAAGTTTGTTTTAAAAAAAAGTTTAAACAAACTTTATTGAAGTTGCGCGGCTGGAGGGGAGCGCACAACGCTTCCCTCACAGCCGCGCGCACCTGCAGAGCAGCAACGAGGTAAGTAAAAAGATTACACCCGGCGTATAAGACGACCCCCGACTTTTGGGAAGATTTTCCTGGGTTAAAAAGTAGTCTTATACGCCAGAAAATACAGTAATTAAATGGATTGTGTCTGTGCGTATATGCATCCTACATCTGTCCGGGCTGCACTTTGCATGTTCTGTCTGCAGCATGTGGAACAAATATGTGTCCCTGGAAACATGGCCTATGTTGGCAACTATGTTATATACACAGACAGGAAATTAAGGCAAAACCTATATGCAGCTAAGTGCCCCATCACTAATGGTCTTGTGCGAGGATCTGGGGCATCCAAAGATATATGAGGTAAAACACCTAAGCTTCAGCGCTGGTGAGAACACAAGATAGATGAATTTCTGTGTATTAGCAGTTATTTCATATGCACCTATTTGTACAGTGCATTTTATGATATGAATAAAGACATAGAGGAAGTGTAGTCTGTGCTTAGGGGAAGAGTAGGAGTGACACATAATCAGGCTCCTGGTTCATACGTGTGGGCTTAAGTAATTGTACTCCAAATCCTCAAATACTGGCAGTATTTGACAAAAAATATTCATGGACGGCTTAGAAATATATGTTCATACATCATTACTGAGCAAAAGAGAAAAGAAAAAAAAAATGAAACATCCTGAATACAATATGACTAGGAAATAGAATTTAATACCATTTGAATTTTTAATTTTTTTTACAATCTATTCCACGGGATGAAGGTATAGACGATAACTGCAAAAGAATAGCATTGTAATTCTAGACAGCTGCTGTAAAGGTCAGGTTTAACACGGTTACATTTCCTTTTCTTTCTAATACCCCCTTTGCGCACAAGGGTTAAACGTCGAGAGCACAAGGAAAAAAAAAATAAAAAATATTAATAAATACAATTTTTTTTTTTAAAAGAAAGAAAGAGTCAGGGGCGTTAAATTCTACTCTGCCGACTTGTTTGCTAAAAGGCATTAGCCCGAAAGGTAACTTCCTGTGATCAAAAAGCTGTGTCAATAATGACTTGTACAGAGTCGGTGATCATTATTTGCTCGAGACTAATCCACACTCGAAAAACCCTGTCTCCCACTTAGTATTTGCTGTGATTTTTATCCTGATTCTTTTCTCTCTCTCTCTTTTTTTTTTTTTTTCCTCTGTGAGCCATGATGCTGACTCATCGGTATGTTTGGAATTGAAGCCGGGGTAGTATATCTGAAGGTATATGAAGGATGAGGAGACCCCGGGAGATTTTAAGAGAGAAGACTGGAGCTTTTCTTCTGGGAACATATTCAAAATATGCATTTACTTGCAATTTATAGAGTTGGATTTTGTTCGTCTTCCCTCCCTCCCCATCCTTTTGTATTTAATATATCTGCAATTGATATAAATCTTGAAATTATGCTTTGCTAAGCATCCTCTTCTCTATGGTCCTGCCTGTCTCCAACACAGCATGGCTTCCTATTACTTTCCAACCTCCTGCTTGGTTTTTTTGTCATTTAGATATGTTCAGGGTCTTCTTTTTTGACCTGTCGTTTAATTGTCTTCTCTCTTTGAGTTGTGTTTCATGCACTGTTTTCGGATGATAAGTGATTCTCTGTTTTCACTTACCCTGATCGTTATTAATTTTACTTTTATCTACAGTTCTTTTTGCCGACTAGTCACAGGCTTATTAATCTGTCTAGCTGCTTTATTCTCTTTGTTTGCTGATGATGACTAAAATCCCCATACTATCTCCCTTTTCCTGCAACTGAAACGGGTTAAGATAATAAGCCTTTCTAACAACCATAGACTGAACAATGTAGAGATATACATGACCAAACTTATTTGTGCATATTTCAATTTTGGAACAAAACCTGAACCAAAATGGTCCCCAATTACATCAAAATGGTTCTTTGCCGTAGTACCTTCCACCAATGCAATGATATGTACGCTCTAGTATGGTTTATTAAGAAATCCTCTTCCCCATCTCTAAAATTTCCAAGCTGACTTTTTTTCTCTGTTATCCAATTTGGTTTGTTGATTCAATGCCAGGAATGACAGTGGAAACCTTTGTGATAAGTGAATTTGGTAAAACGAAAAATGTCTGTTGGAATTGGCACATTGCTCATATCTCCCTTTAAAAGTTCACTTTGGCTGGTATGACCACAGTCCTCTGTACACAAATGAATGCTTGTACATTATACGTTGTAGACTAATATCCATGAGAGAAACCTCTCTGTTCTGAAGTTCTTCGAAGCTCTGCATGTTCCAGTATACATTTTGCTGTCACATCCACCACTGAATGTTTGGACTACCTCTACTCCATGACATAACAAAGACCCAAACTACAAATGATACACTGGACTGTACCACCATCAATAACAATAGAGAACTCTAACTCAACCAGCGAAACCAACCATCCATCCTGGCTCTGTAGTACACTAACACTGTTCATGGCTGACATTTACTGTTTTCTTGTTGTTGGATTTAATGATGCTATTTGGACCTTCACAGAAACTTGTGTCCCTGTACTGACACGTTGCCTATCCCTGCTGTACTGTCACAATGGCAAAGTCGTATTTCTCCTATGAGAATTTGGTTCATAATCCTTGTGGTGGCATGAGTGAGTGAGGCTGAACATACACAATGTCAGCAAATTAAACTTTTCCTTTGATCCAGATTAGGGTAAAACAAATTGTAGCAGAGAAAGCAGACACTCCAGGCATCAAATAAATGTTGATGCATCTGGCGGTGTTTCAGCTGTACATTGTATGTATATTGTTTTTGCATACAAATGCAGGGCTGTTCAGTAAATGAGCTGCCAAGTGAACAGCATATATTGTGCATTAAAAGCCTGATTTGTTCCATTGCCCTTGCAGTTCACTTATCTATTGGTTTTAGTGAATAGCTTGTGCAGTCTACCAGTCTAGTCCTAAGCAAGCGTTGGGATAATTATCAATATTCCTTTCTCTTTAAAATCTACCTGCATCTACCTTTTTGGAAGTATTCCCATAAGCATCATGCTAAAACAACCCCTGTTTATTTAGATTTATTTAGATTCTTGATTGGATTCTAGATTCAAAAAGGCCTAAATTATATTAAAATACGTATTTTTCCTTTTTTTTCTAATTTGATCTAATTCTCTACTTAGATCAATGACTTTAAGCATATTAGCCAAATGCATCTGTCGTACGTTAATGATGCTTTAACACATTGCCTGCACATTAAATGAATTTATCTTGGAAATGTACGGGATTTTTTTTTTTTTTATTGCAGACCTTTAAATCTGTAGCAGTGCTATGTGTGTTGTGTTATAGGCTAACAAGTATACATGTCAGTTTTATGTTGGAAGTCTTTATGGACGGGGAATCGTTCCTAATAGAGACTCATTTTACTTTGAGGAAAAAGGTTTACTAAAGAGCCACATTACGGGTCCGATAGGAAATAGTCAGCCCCTGCCTCTTGCTGTGGGTAACATACAATGTGGCACATGAGAACCATCTGTCCCGTTTAATCTAGTGGATGTACTCTGGAGATTTTCCCAGTGAGAACGCAATATCATCAGAGTGCTATCTGGTTCTCTTGTAACACCTCTTATGTCCCCTCAACTGGCACAAAGACAGAGCCATGAAGGTGCTTCCCCCCCATCTCTCATGGAAGAGGGAAGTTGCACGTTCACCCAATGGCACCTGGACCAGTGTGCTCTATGCCCTCTGTCAAGGAGGGTTCCTTGCATGTTTAAAAACTAAAGTCACCATTAATTGGATACTGCAGTTGAAGTAATTTTTGGCAACTCACCAGTGTCCAGTATTTATCAATTTATCAAGTAATCCCCATCTTCAAATATAGATATGGAGAATGCCATGGATGCTATCTGAGGCTTAGCCTCAATGACCTAGTAGACAGAGGGTAGATAGACTTCTCGACCCCTTATTATTTCAAGTTGGATGCCTGACTTCTGAGAGATGATTATTCTGTTCCTGATCCTCTGCTAAAGCTCATTTTGAATTTCTTCCCTCTCCAGGAACTGGGAGACTGAACTTGGAAGGCTTAACATGCCAGGGGATGTGTTTAAGCATCTCCTGAGACCCTTTGACTACAACAATATTACTTCAGATAAGTTACTTCCTTAAAGGGTGCACTCCTCTTTAGTCAAGCTCTCTATGGTGTTCCTGCTTTAGTCAATCTCTCTAGGATGGTTCCTGCTTTAGTCACCCTCTCTAGGGTGTTCCTGCTTAGTTACCCTTACCTTGGCTTCATCCCTTGTTTAACTCTCTCTATTCCTACCTTTTTTCTACAGTCCCTGCTAAAGCTCTTTGTTTATACTGCAGTTCATACTCAACCCCTTTTCTAATTTTGAGGTCCCTTGCTAATATACCCTTTTGTCTCCACTTCAGTCCTTATTCCAATCCTTATCTCTTTGTTTATATTTCTGTTCTCATTCTGTACAATAAATAACAACATGCAACATGCTGCCTTCATCCGTTTTTTTCACCCCCCCCCCCCCCCCATCATGGTATATCAATAAGATGTGATTACAATGCTGCATCCCCTATTGATACACCAACTGATTTCCTATTATGTTGTGAGTTCCTTCAGCTGCTAGTGTTGGATCAGAGGTGCCAAACTGCAGCCCTTGTGTTTGATACCCGTGCGTTAGATTATGACAACGCCCTTAGTAAAGAGATGCCTAATTTTCCATTAGGGTTAAACTGAAGATTTGTACCAGGTTCAACCCAAGGTGCAAACTGTATCCTATCCCTTTAAATGGCACACAAGAAAAAAAAATATTGAAACATCACGAACATCTTTGGAACCTTGGATCCAAGGTTCCAAAGTTGTATCGACGATAAAAAGACTATAAAATAAGTTATGATTGCCGGTCTTATTGGGTTCTCTCTGGTCGCAGGACCCTTCGGGTGAAGAGTCCGAGTATATTATATGCCCTGAATTCATGATAAATATGGGGTCTTGTACCCACTATATTGGGAGAACATGAAAAAGGTGAGAGGGGAATGATGTAAAAAAAAAAAAGGGGATAAGAAGAAGAATACAATATAAAAGTAGAACATTGAACGACACGATTAAATATTCACCCAAATAGCAAATAGTAAATAAAAAGTAAGATAAAAGTAAAACAACAAAATTAACTCAGTAGCTATTTATGTGTATTTATGTGATACTGTGTATGTTTATGTATAATTTTGTATTTTCATAATAAAATAAATAATAATAAAAAAAAGAAACATCACGAACATTTACAAAGAGAATCCCCAAAGCATATTAGGATTTAAAGTTACATACTAGATATCCGCTTCTTCTTTTAAGTCAAATTCCTTTTAATGACTTGGAAATTGCAGGACTTCAAAAACTAGTTGTAGTCACAGTCCTCGTTATATAATAAATAGTTTAATATATGCTGTCTCTTTAAATATTTATATGGAGACTGTATCATGCGAAGTTTATGAACTTCGAACAGCCGAGTTTAAATATGGTTATATATATATAATATGTTCTTACCTCTGCTTTTTTTCCCAGTGTTTGCAATCCAATAAATTCTCAGTTTTTAATAAAAGCCTGCCAGGTAAAACAACAAAAGAACTGATGATACTTGGGATCACTTTCAATATAAACAAAACGGAGGGAGGTAAGGCAATTTAACATTTTGTTTGGAAATTGAAAACTTTCTTTTTGCATTCCTAGGCGGTAGCTATGGATGCTGGTGCTGCACAGCATTGGGAATCAAAAAAAGGAGAATAAGCCATAGAACATTGAAACCTTTAATAGGACTTTGAAACCTGGGACCAAAGGGTCTTCTCAATAAAGAGAGAATTGCAGGGAACTGAGATGGGGATTTCAAACTTGAAGCCCAAGTAGGCGAACTGGAAATCTTCTTCAGTGCAGCTGAATGGCAGAATATATCCAAATCAGATACTTTGGCATTAAGTTTGAAATTCTCATCTCAGTTCCCTGTATTTCCCTCTTTATTGAGTAGACCCTTGTGGATCAGTTTCACCATGCAAGTTCATCACATACCCACTGATTTGCATATTCTTAAAGTAGTAACAAAGAGAACTGTTTTCCTTTTATTTCTTAAATAAATGTCTACTTTAAGATGAGAAAAATATTTGTTTCCTTTTCTTTCTATGATTTACCTGTCCCAATTTATTAAAGTTTTACTGTAGCATTTTCTTCTGCTTGGAAGGTTCCATTTCACAGATGCGCTGTGTGGAGAGAGTCTCTTGGTCAACTGTGTTGCTTTCACAGTGACCTCTGAATGTGTCCAAATTCACAACTTTAACTGGAGATTGATGCAAATGTGTCTCTAAACTGTAATTAATTAATGAAACATTTAACAGGAACTGTGGGATCTGGTAATTCTCTAAACATTTTGAAAAGTAACCTGTCCTTAGAAAAAAGTTAGTAAATAAAAAGTTAATATCTCGCGAAGCTGTAATTATGTAAACAATTCTTATTAATCTAAATGTGACCATTTATTTGAGTTTTATTTTTTGCTTTACTTTCACTTTAAAGTTAAGTGTTTGAGTAGAATCCTTAGAAGTAAACATGTCAGCCATGTGCGTGATTTGTAAAGAACAGGATTTGATTCCATGACTCCCATAAGATCCAAGGTTACAGAATCTCCTATTATGCACTAAAAAGTCAAACACATAAAATAAATAAAAACTTTGTGGAAATTAATTAATAGAACGTTGGTGGGGCATGATCAAAAATTACGGAGTACGGACAAATATAAGTAAGAGTGGGAAATGGGTAACACTTACTTACACCCACTTGTTTGCTGTGGCTTCAACATACATGGTTGTCTCTGTATCTAATGGGTATGAGCTCTAAGCTGTGCTGTAATTTGCTGACCACTGCTTCTAGAAATGGATCCCAGTTGACTTGTTTTCTTGACTAGAGTTGCTCCGTTACTGAGATTTCTAATGGCATCGGAATTCTTGTAAATATAAGCAGTGCTATAACAACTCAAAGTGAACAACAACTTGATGGAGAACCAGCAACATGGAATCCGGTCAGAAATGTTCCTTGTATATAGTCGATCCGTTGTTCCAGAAAACACTGCTGGGGTTCCGACTAGTGGCAAAAGAAAATAGTAACAAAAACCACTCCAGTGAAAAAAGTACCCAAATTTACTGGAAGCCGTAGCTAAAAATTCAAATCCACAGTGTAGGTTGAGAAAACACACCGAACCCCTGACGCGTTTCATGCCAGTCAGGCACTTAATCTTAGGTAGATCAAAATACATACTTATGACAAAATGTGTCCATATTTACTCGAGTTGCCAATTCTGTAAAGACTGATACAAATATTACATCCACATTGTACTTTAGAGACTAAAGACATCAGAAATACTCCCGTGCTCTGTAGAAATAGTGATCATTAATTAGAGCAGCATTTCCAGGGAGCTGTGATTGTTGACTAATGCAGAAGAGTTTCATCTGAGGAAATTGATTACATCTCTCGTTACCCTTTATACATAACATGCATTCCTGATTTAAACGGCATGATTACGTTGTGCTATAGCATTTGGCACATCCTGATCATGAAAAGTACTAAGGGACTTTGGGCAAAGCTTTTCACAGACGCTCTACTGATATAGTCAATTCTTCTCTAACGCCAAGAAATGCTAAGAAAGGACATTATTTTAATTTAAAGTCACCTGCTTTGTTTTGATTGTATTGTCTCATTAAATGGTTTACGCAATCAAGAGAATTGCAGGGAATTAAGGCAAAAGTAACAGAGTTGGAAAAATATTTCATTCAGGTATATTTTTTCCGACTCGGCTACATTGGCCTTTGAAATTCCCATCTCAATTCCTTGCAGTTATCTTTATTGAGTAGAATAGTAAATGTGTTTCTTGAAGCTGACAGTACTTTGTGTTTTATTGCTTAAGCAGAGTAATAATTTACCACAGCAAAACACTTCCTTGTGCCTTTTTGTGCTTGCTCAGCACCCTTATTCTCAATTCTCTTTATATATCTGCCTAGACCAGGGGTGTCCATGTTTGTTCTGCAGTGGGCCACTTCACAACAAATGTATTTGTGTGTGGGCCACATTCATGTTTCATTGAATTAAAAAAAAAAAAATATATATATATATATATATATAGATATATGTTTACATACACACACACACACGTATATATATAGTGTCACAGAGTCTCCAGCAATAAAACTCATAAAAAAGACATCACATTAAATGCACACACATGCATGCACATTCACACATGTATACACGTGCATACACAGAGTCACACTTCCACACACAGAAGTTACACTTTCATACCCACACAGTCTCACATACCCACAGTCACACTTACACAAACACACTCACACACACTCTCACATACAGGCAGAGTCACACTTACACACACACACACACACACACACACTCTCTCACATACAAGAAGAATCACACTTACACACACACACACACTCTCTCACATACAGGCACAGTCACATTTACACACACACTCTCACAAACACACATAGAGAGTCACACTTACACATACACACTTACACACACACAAATCGTCACACTACCACACACACACACACAAATAGACTAATGTGTTTTGTTTCCTGTGTCTGCTAATGATTTGTGAGTTTCATGCAGCTCCCTACACATTCCCCTTTCTGGGGAAAAACATCTGCATGGCAGTGTATCCTTCCTGGTACAATACCCTGTTAACCAAGTTCACTGTTCAGCAAAACAGCATTTAGGACAACTGTAGGCAAAGCAACCACTTCTGTTTACTTGAGAGATGGCATTACGTGTAGATGGTTTATCTGGAAATGCTTTAATGAAAGAACACAAATAAAGTACTTTATTGAGCTCTGTATACCTGCATCAGGCTACAGACCCAAAATAAATGAAGATCCATAGCTGCCAACTGTCTCGTTTACGAGGGACAGTGCCAGGTTTGAGGCCCTGTCCTTCTGTCCCTTCTGAGATCTATCTCTGTACCACTTTCACAGCAGTCTCATTCTTCGGTGTCTGGGACTTTGGTGAATGCATGCTGCGCATGTGCTGGAGTGATGTCACTCAACCTCACAAGCTCCGCCCCCTAGTATCCTGATTTGGCAGATCTGACCCAAGATTCTAAACAATATGTCATCCCCCTGATAGAGCTATTTGGAACCAAGATGACACAATAAAGTACATTAATTGTATTTTTTTCTTTAAACCATTTTTATTGAACACATCTTTATGTGATGCAATCTTTCTAGTAAACATTCTGGAATGGTATATACCCATTGGACTTGCCCCTTACCACACTGCAGCACCCACTGGACTTGCCCCTGCACCACACTGTTGCATGTACTAGATATGTACTGGCACCACATTCCAGCACAGACTGGACTTGCCATCTGACTGAGGTCCCCCCAAGACAGCCAGGCTCCTTACTAGGGTACCGGCTGTATTTCCCTAAAGGCAGCCCTGCATAGAGGTTCTATGATAAGGCATACAACAGTATGGCTTGATATCAAGATTTCCATACATGTGCTTACACGTTAGCACAATGTATGGGCAACGTTTTCATCCTCTGTGATTCTTTGTAATTTTTACAGGACAGGTACACTTTAAAGGGACAGTACACTTTTTTTGCACTTATGCTTCTAATACAGAACATGTAGTGCCCCTAGTATGAGGATAAACTGGCATGTGCCATATTCTCTTACTGCAAGGTGCCATGCCTCCCTGGGAACCGCTCTTTTTCTTTGCTGGTGTAGACTGTTTTTACATGGGATCAGCAGAGGGGACATTAATCAGATGATCCCATGTAAAACGAGAAACCGCTACTCCACACTGGCCGCCAACAGACGAGTCAAGAGTAAGCTCATGAGTATCTACAAAGATACACGTCGGGTTTATTTTTGGAGAACGGGACACTATTTTTAACTCTTGCGTATCCTAAGGAAGCAAGGGCTTAAAAAAGAACATTCAGGGTCCCTGTAAGCACAGGTTATAATTTATTGGCAAATATGTTTGCTGAAATAAATCTTTATTTACTAATCACAACTGATGATTGGCATTTCGATGGCCAGTAGCCAAAAATGTTTTTTGTTTTTTTTTCTGTATCACATTGCATTACAGACGGCCGATAATTAGAGCACATTACACGTAGAGTGCAAGCTTTAGTAATGTAAGATATCACTGTAATAGTTCAATGGGAGATTTATGCCAGTTTGTTTTTTTTAAAGTCAAAATCAGAAGGACCATTTAATGACTAAAGACCAGATGGAACGTGGAAAAAAAGAAAGAAATTGGTCTCTTTTTAACACAGATCAGAAGATTTTAATCCCCAGTCCCCCTTTTATTCAATCATTGCTTCAGCAGCCCCATTTTCCTTGTTACACAGGTAACCATTAGCTATAAGCACAACTCTCTGAACTCAGCTGTGTGTCTTTGATTCCAGTCCCCAGTGCTTGTAATCTGTCACTGTGTAACGGCAACTCGTTGTTATGTAAAGCTGTAGAAGCAATGGGCGCAGGTTTTAACAGGAGAGATGAAATGTTCTATAAACTAGAGAGAGAGAGGGAGAGATCAGAACACCAAGCTTCCCACAGAGGACTCAGGTTTAAGCTCCCTGCTATCTAAGGGAATTAATTAAACAGGAAGGAAATAAGGAGGATGGAGGCAGAAAGAGTGAGAGACGGGGAGAGAGAGGTACAAACTAGGACAAGACAAGAAAAAGGACGGCAAAGAAGAGAATATGGGGAAAGAGAAATAAATAAAGAGTGTGACACCGAATGACAGAGAGGGAACAATAATTAGTACAGTTTAGCAGGTAGGAAACAAAGAAGGGGCTATTCTCAAAGAGGTGAGATGAGGCGAGATGAATATTAACTATACCCCAAACCCGGTGAGTTTGCTAAGAAGGGTGAAATATACCAGGCTTGTCCCTGCACAATGTATAGATAAATTGGTGAGATGAAATGTTCCTCTCACCTCAAATCACCTTTAGCCCCTAAAGATTCAGTCAAAATCGCAAAATTCATATAGAAATAAGACTAACTGGAAAAAAGGAGGGAGAGAGGATGAGAGAGTGATATGAGAAAGAGAGAGACAGGAAGAAAAAATTAAGGAAGGGGAGGGAAGGAAGGGTGGATAAAAGCATGAATAGAAGGAGAGTAAAGGAAACAAATACAAAGAAGGATGAAAAAAGGTAAAGAGAGAGAGGGGTAAAGAAAGAGAGAGAAAAAGAGTGATAGTAAAAGAATGGGTGAGATGAGAGAGCGAGAGAGAGAGAGAGAGAGCGAGAGAGAGAGAGAGAGAGAGAGAGAGAGAGAGAGAGAGAGAATTAAAAGTGGAGAGAGGTGAAAAGGAAAGGGAGATAGAAGAGAGAAAATGTGGTAATTAGAAAGAAATGGAGAGAGAGTCTGTGAGAGAGTACAAGGATAATTAGTGGATGCCACAGGAAGGAGAGATTAAGGGATGGAGAGGGCAAAAAGAGAGTAGAAAATACGTTAAAATACCATAAATAGCAGGAGGATGACAGGGTGAGAATGAGAAAGGGATACAAATACAAGTACAAATGAAAAACTAAAAGTGCAACTCTATAGTAAACTATTTTATGAGGTGGTAAATCAGCATATGTAGCACAAGAAAGAGATCAGTTTTATTTATAGAGTTTTCCATTAATTTACTATTGGGATTGAGTTTAAAATCTTGAACTGGCTGACTGCCTCAAACAAAAAATGTCATCTAGAGTTGTTCAATGAGTTCATAATCTAACAGACATACCATTCTAATACTGAAAGAACACATTCCATAGTCTTGAAATATCTTTGGTATGAAGTTCATCAATGGCTTTATGTTCTAGAAGAACAAGGTGATGTGCAGATTTGTTGGGGAAAGAACTCTACCATCAGGTTGCAGTCATGTTTTAAGGATTGATGCTATTATAGAAAAGGAAAAATTGTTAAAAATGATTTAGTGGTTCTCTGAAAAATGGATTGCACGTTTTCAAGACCAAGTTACCCAGGGACCTAGCAACTTGGTCTGACGGGCTTGAAATCAAGTACTGAGCCAAGAAAGAGTTGTATTTTAACAATTCTTGTTTCCTGGGTTTCCATGTGAACATAGTATACTTTTGTGTCACACTGTAGGGTAAGAAGATGACTCTGCTCTCTCTTAACTATGTCCCAAAAGCGTAATTATAGAGATCATATGGGTGCAGCAGTGGCAGGTGCACTGTGGTGGGAGCATCATCAGGAGGTGCCTACTATTGTTCACTAGGATCACGCTTTTCATGCTTCCTGAGTCGCTTAATCATAGGCATTAAAAATGAAATAAAACTCACAGCTATAAATACTAGACCCTCTAATCTTATACCACACCTCTGTTTAATTCCATCCAATCCTACCATGTCTCCAATCTTGGGAGGAGAGTACAGACACACCACTAGAAGCGCCATCTACAGACACACCACTAGAGGCACCATCTAGAGATACCTTACAAGGGGTGCCATCTACAGACACACCACTAGGGGCACCATCTACATACATGGTCACAGCACTAGGAGTAACCCACGGTCACTGGACCATCTCAGTGAAGCAGCAATTTCACAAAATTGTTTGTTTCCAAGTATTTGTCTGTTGACATAGACCACGGGATATCTTTTGAATGGTACTTTAAAAGTACCATTTAAAAATGAAATAAAGTAGGGAGAAATGGCCTTTCACATATAAGGGAGGTTTACTCCCTCTTTTAGGGAGAAAAAACTAAGGGGGCTACCCAAACAGGTTTTTAGTCTTCCCATCAAGTGAGATATGGTTACAGTAGAGGTAGAAGGTGCAGAAGATTGAGGTTGTCCAGCTTATCTCTTTCAGTTCCTGTCCACGTCTTTTCAGAGATAAAAAAAAAAAAATGCCTGAATAAAGAGATTATTTGGAAGGCTTTGCATTTGATTGATAGAGTTCTAATAACAGAAGGTTCCATCGCTGGACCCAGATTCAACGCAAAGACAGTCTATACTTAAACTGTTACCTACTGGGTCAGCAGTGCGGATGTCTCATCAATGCATTTGCTCTGCTGTGTTTGCCAGGAGGTAAGTTCAGAATGAGTGGAAGGCAGGCAGTGACACGGGACAGACACAAGCATGACAGCATCACAGATTCAAGCATCACAGCTTGTGAACACATCACAGCCGCCCCTGCTCTGTAGGTCCAGGTAAATTTCTCAGCTGTAGTTATGCTCAGTATTATATTCTGGTCTTCTGCTCAGATAGGTTCTTGTTAACTCTTCCCAGCCAATTACCACCATTCTTATATTTTTTAAAGCAACGTGTCCTTAATTTACACTTTTTTTGAGAAAAAAAATAAAAGCCATATCTTTCTGAGGAAATCACAATAAAAGCCCTAAACCCACATATATAACCCTGAATATTAAGTAGTGCAGCTAAAATGACTAAAGTCACTTAGAATACAATGTTATGATTCCGCTGATCTCTTTATGCATTGTATGGAACTTTTGTCATTTCAGCCGCACCACTTACTGTTTATGATTATGTATGCTGGTTTAGGGGATTTATTGTGCTTCCCTTTCTATTTACTGCTTTGAATACCTGAGGTCTTCACTAGGTCTGCTGGGTTGAGCACCCCACCCACCACAGGTGCTCCAAAAGCAGGGTCCAAATGTTTTTATAAATTGTGAGCATGTCTTTGTTTGTGCGGAATTTTTGGTACCATAGAAGTAATAGATTTCAAGAGATTTAACTAAAAAATGTAAAAATATTTAGCAAAGGTATCATTCAAAATTAGACCACTCTGACATGTTGGTGGGCTAAGCATGATATGGCCATATAATGTCACCAAATCTCCAACTTTTTCATTTAAGACAGATGTTTTTATTTAGTTTTGAGGAACCATAGTTTTAAGATCTAACCTGTTTTGTGTGTGTGCTGATCCCTATGTGCTACTGTGAGGTAACAGTGGCATTTAATATGGGATTTGTGTGCATGTCACACCCTGTGCCTCTTATATCTAATCAAGTACTGGTACCCACTGATGCTGTCACTGAAATACCTTCAGCCAATCAGATTTGGCTACTGGAGTGGAGATTTTCCTTTGATGACAGGCTCTTGTTTTGTGATAAAATTGGGAGAAAGGAATCCTTTAGCCTAATCACAATCTATTTCATCCAATTTCTATTGAATTTCAGAGTTTATTTTTTGCAGTTTCACAGACCCGGATTTCAATATTACCACTAAATTATTATAATGAAGATGGTGGAAGAAAAACCTCCCCCAAACTAGTGAATTCATTTTACACTTTTTTCTGAAAAATAATTATTTATATGGTGAATTTTAATCTAACAACAAATAAAATTCTCTACTACCCTTCCACCTGCCACTTACCCCAGGTGTAACTCACCCACATTCCCCTCTATTGCAATTTTAAAGTCATATTAATGGATACAGTGTAGCATGCTAAATCAATCTTTATATACAGTGACATGCAGAGGTGACACTACAATACAAGCATATTAAGCAACCATTTGTATCCCCACATCCCCACTCCCGGGCACACACAGCTTCTTCAGTTATGGAGAGTGGAAAATTAGCTGACACCGTGGGGTTGCCCTACCTGGTTTCTCCCGCAGTCACCTATAACCTCCTTTGTGATAATGGAGCCACAGTGATATTTTATATGCACTAGCCATTATTCCATAACTTTACCCTTACCCCATCCTCTTTTTATTTTGTAGGCCAACTCCCAATATTCAATAAAAAAGTGAGTGACAGTCATCTATAGGATCAGCCAGTCTGCCACAGTCATCTATAGGATCAGCCAGTAAGCCACAGTCATCTATAGGATCAGCCAGTAAGCCACAGTCATCTATAGGATCAGCCAGTATGCCACAGTAATCTATAGGATCAGCCAGTATGTTTCAAAATGAAGCAGTTCTCTTCTCCTGTAGTCAAGATGCTTTTCACCTTGACAGTTACGCACACGTAAGGCCAGCAGTGCAAGTCCATATTTAAAGTTCAATTTAATTTAAATAAAACGATAATCAGTCCTGGGACGGGCACAGTGGGGGTGCAATAGCTTGAGAAATTGGATGACACCAATTAACAGTTTAAGACATTCAATTTGTTTGGCTCTAAATTGGAGCTGTCACTTCGAAAATTCCACATTTCCTTCTTCATTATAATGAATCTACTATGTACAAAGGTGCCGACAAACAGGAATATATATATATATACGCCCTGCCAGTCATCAGATACCCTGCCGGTATTGTAAGCTGACCAAATAAAGACCTAGAAGCTGCCGATGTGATGACCCCTCACAATTTACTGTGGTTTCCACCCCAGGTCCAACAAGTAAAGACAATATGCACGAAATGGACTGTTGGTGGGGAGCTTGCCTTTGAAGGAACTGTCAATGAGGAGCATTCCTCTGAAGGGACTGTCATTGTGGAGCTTGCCACTGAAGGGACTGTCAGTGTGAACCTTGCCTCTGAAGGGGCTGTCGGTGTGGAGCTTGCCTCTGAAGGGACTGTCTGTTTGGACCTTGCCTCTGAAGCGATTGTTGGTATGGAGCTTGCCTCTGAAGGGACTGTCGGTTTGGACCTTGCCTCTGAAGGGACTATTAGTTTGAACCTTGCCTCTGAAGGGACTGTCACTTATAGTCACTTCTAGGCCAGTTTAGGCAAAGTGTCCATACAAGAACACCAGTGTCTGTGGCTGGGTCTGTGAGGGTTAATATAACATCATTAAATTGTCTGCCACAAAGCTGACACCTTAACTAGTAGATACACTAGTTATGAGAGATAGGGGAGGGCTTGTAAGTGTTGGCCTGAGGGGCAAAAACTATTTTGTTTAATGTGATGCAACTTCATCAGCCCACCTTATATCCTCAGAGACAGACATTAAAGAGAGAGTTGCTGACAGATAAGGTGCAGAGATTGATAGACAGACAAGACAAGTGCATCAAAAGATTGGAAGTGTTATGGAACAGGGCATTTAAAAGTGAAAAGTTGTGCACCCCAGGCCATTGATTGAGATTGGAGAGCAGCCTGGGGGCAAGGGGGGGGGGGGGCAACGAGAATTGTCCTCCTGTCCCCCTTGCTAGCCCTACCCTGAGCACAGTGGTGTAACCATAGGGCACCAAGACAAAAAAAAAAAAACCCTGCTGACAGTGCCACTTATGACTCCATTAAGTCCTGACACAGGAGATTCCTGACCCCCAACATGTAACATTGTATTTCCAGAGAAACAACTTGCTAGGGAAGAGAGATCCGTACTATTAAAGGCACAGACTCTCTGCAAATTACGAATAGTTACGAATATATTTAGGAATATACCACCTTTTTGTTAAAGCGATGCCTCAATTATATATTCTGTAAAGCCATCGTCAGAGCAGAGAGAGTAAAGCAATACTAGAAGGCCACCGAAAGACAGGAGCCTAGTCACATACACACTGGCATTTTCGATTTCAGTATATTAGTCCCTAGAGCTGCATTATTACTACAATAAATACAAAGAATCACTGTAACAAATATTACGAGTATTAGGGATAATTCACAAGGAAGGCACATTTTACTCCCATGATTCATCGCTGAAGTATGGTTATTCCACTTCTGAAGATAAATATTGAACTTTCTTTTTTTCATAACTCATTTTTTAACCTGAATTAGTTTTCTTTTTGGAATTCAGAAAGTTTTTTTATTTAGAAAATGAATTCTCAAGCTCTTTGTAAAAAAAAAAAAAAAAAGGAATGTTATTCCCGTGGTCTGTAGCAGTGATTTTTCAACGATCCTTCCATCATTGACGCAGTTAAAGGACAAATGTCGCCAAAGCATGACATTATGTTAATTTGAAACAACGCGCATCAATTGTAGACATTTTAAGTCAAAATGTTTTCAAGAAGGAATATACATAAAATAAAACAATAAAACAAAGTTTTTGCCATTACTGGATCCATGCTATAACCATTTGATTTCAGAAGGCAAACAGTGTGTAGTACATAAGCAAAAACCTTTGCAGTCAAAGTCATCACCTAGTCTTTATGTTAAAGAAAAACTACACTTTTTTAAGTGAACCCAAGTTTTACCATGTCTCATGCCCATTGGCTTCTTTCATTCAGTTGTTTTTAAATTTTAAATGTGTTACAGTTGATATTTAGTGATTTTTCATACTGTCACTTTAAACATTTGATTGTGGGATATATATAAAGCTGATTTTTCATTTATGCCTATGACTATACACCCTGTCATGGCGTGAAACGCATAAGGCTGTTCCCTTTGTCCCAGGGATGTCTACACCCTGTTGTTTGTCCACAATTTTTGATATTTTTGCCAGCCTGGTTTTAACATTGAATTCTTGGACCATACATGGTCAGCACCATTGTTCTGGTTCTGTACTACTCATGGATGGTATAACAATTATCCAGTATAAATAACAATGCATTGTAAGTAATGAACATTTATCCTATCTCTTTAAAAAATATCTTATAAATACAAAATATATTTTAAAACCCATTTATATTCATTTTTTTTAAATTTACAGCTGCAGAAACTGAATGATAAACTGTTAAAAATGATGGTATGTTATCACAAATGCATTACAGTGCCTGTCTGGACAGGCTTTAGGGGCCTCTTTTGGAATTACACCGGCCGTCTTCGACAGCTTTAGCCTCTAGGCTGAGAATAAGTTGAGTTACCATCAGTTGTGTCAAGTGTGTAGGTTAATAACCAATCACTATTGAGATTGTAACTTGTAGACATTCCATTTGGAACATTCCATTCCTTCAATGGGAGAGTTTAGTTTTTCAGCTGTAATATAGCATTAAATTTTTTTATTTTTTTATTGATGCAAGTTTTAAAAATACTCTGATGTGTTTCATGCTGGTTCTTATCTTCATTTAATGCTGAAATATTCTTGAGATATTCTCTTGTTTTGTCTGAAGCATTTTACCCCTTTGAGATATACATCAAATATGAATAGGTAAATATCGACCAATCATGCCTGTTATACAGAGCAGTGCTTTTCAAAATCATCAAACTAAAGTAAATTACAGTTACAGTGAGATTGGTTTCAGGACAAGGTTGGTGTTAGAGAATAGTCTGGATTTAATGCCGTTGTTAAATAAAAAAATACTTTTTTTACTGCACGTTACTCCAAAATTATCCCCCCTACTAATAGAAAGCCCATTTTTTTAGACTCTTTTGTCAGATGAAGAAAGATCCGACCCATCTGACCCAAGATGGCCACCCCATGATAGTTATAGACAAGCAGAAAGCTCAATAAGGTGCTTTATTTGTGTTCTATCATAGAATGCCTATACTTGATGTAATATTTCCGTTAAACAGAACTTGTTTCCGACAGTTGTCCATTAATGAGACAGAAACCCACTTCTGCCACATTATAATTGTAGATCCTAGACAGACTCAGGGAGGGGCGGACTTGACAGGGTGCTGAGGGGACATGTCAGCCTATAATGATTGTCAGGGGGTGGAGTTATTCCCCCACTGTTGAGCCACCCACCCTCCTTTTATGTTATTGCTTGTAATAGTTTGTCGCTGCCAGGTCAGAAGCTCGTCCGGGTATCCAGGAGGGGTTGCAGTTTTTAAAAGAAGAGAGTCAATAAAAGACTCTGGTGGGAGGTTTGAGGGGTGGAGTGGTACCTCGAACCACAGGTTATGGAGGCATTAAGGATATGCCCAAAATGTGGATTTTTAAGTGACAGCCACCTGGATATCTTGGTTGCTTGGTTTTGGGCTTTCTGTTAAGCAAGTTATAACTAGTTCTGGGTTTAGTCATCGTATAAAGTAAAGTAATACTGGAATATGTACTGGAAATGTTTGGAATGTATGCAATGACTATTGGTTTTCAATAAAGATTAGACTGTGGCCATTTTACTCCAGAAGGTTTGGGTTTAGCTATTCATACTCAAATACATGTCCTCAATGATCGAAGCTATTCCTGTCATGCCAGTAGTGCACCATTCTAAAGTTATTCAACCCTACATTTGACAGAGCAGTGTTTTGTGGCAGTAGAGAGAGAGTGGTTCACAGCTCTGTAATATGGCTGCATGTAAATCTGTGAAATTTCCACAAATAAGAGAATACATTTTTGAACAGTGCTCCCCAGCGACCTTCTGACTGATAAATGTAGCTAAAGAGAGTTTAGACCCTCTTTAACCGCTTTGTGTCGTTAGGATGTACTATGCCGTCCTGATTTTAAGTGCCTAAAAGTCGTTAGGATGGCATAGTACGTCCTGTTTTAAACAGCTCATCGCGGCTCCTCGCGATGAGCTGTTCTTGGATCCCACTGCAGGCACTTGCAGCGGGATCCAACCTATCAGATGAGGCCACTTTGAGTGGCCTCAATCTGACAGGGGAAATTTAGCCTGTGCTCAAAACGAGCACCGGCTACATTTCTCTAAATCGTGCCGTGCCCGAACTACCGGGTTCGGGCATGCCTCTGTGACGTCACACATGACTTCCGGAGGTCTCGCGATTTTTTTCTATTAAGACCCTGATCGGGTCTCTGCCATAGTGTTCCTGGCTACTGATCACCTTGTGATTGGTGGCTAGGAACAAATTGTGATGTTTTGGTGCTTGCGTCGTTGGGGACGCAAGCACCATGCGTCACGAAGGGGTTAAAGTGCAGAAAATGTGTTGAGAAATTCATTGTAGATAATTGAAATGTTCAAAATGACTTAATTGAAAAAAAATTTTTTTGTAATGCTCCAAACCAAGCCACTGCCTCTAAAACCAAATCTCTCCGTGCCCATCTAAAATATTGGTAGGTATGCATTCTTACTTTTTTTTTTTTTTTTTATTAAAGTTTTAACTCCTGGTATAATTTATGAGGGGTGACATTTTAAGAATTATTGCACTTACCCAGAGATGCTACCCAGGCCTTTTGCTACCTATTCATTATGATATGTCCTGCCAGGAAACATTGCTTGCATTTGTGCACTGTGTAACAACACAAAAAGGTCAAACAGAAAATGTTATACTATCTATAAGACAAATGATCATAAATCTGTTACATTATTTCTTATTTCCACTCGATTTACAAAGATCTGCAAAGCTGTGACTTAAACTTACTTATTATCTTTCTATTTTTTTTATTGTTGCTACACTTGTTGCTTTCCCTAACACTTGGTCATTTTATATTACTATTTGTATTTTATTTATTTTTGAAACATGTTTACTTTTTCTATCGCTTTTCTCATGATATATGGCCTAATGTACACAGAAATTTTAGTTTATTGAGACTCCAAGGGGGTCATGTGCTAAACAAGTGCAGTAAGGGAAAAAAGTAGGTAAAACATGAGTAAGGAGCAACTTGCGAATATCTGCAACTTTGTGTCCTTTTTTCTCCCCAGATTTGTGTCTCTTCCGTTTATTTTTATGTAATGTGCGATTTTTCAGTTGCGTTAAAATATTGCAATTACATCTGCACGTGCCAAAGACTTTCGCGAATATTTTGTGAAAAATAATTCTTATTTTGTGTGTGAAAATTACATATTTGCTGGGTGTGTTAAATGTTTAGTACACTGCAAAAGGAGCAAAGCGTAAACATAGTTTTGCACATAAAATATATTTGTGTTTTTTTTAGTACATGCCCCTCCAAGTATTTTGGTTTGGCACGTGCTCGCAGGCCCCTAGCAAGGACGAAAAGTTGCCTGATTATGGCGGGAATAGACTTGGCTGATTAACTATCTTTCCAGGTCAATAACGTGGTTCATTTTAAAAGCATGATGGCCTGTCTAGTAGTTGAAGGACATTAATGTCTATTTTTTAAGCAACCTGCCAGAAGCTTTGTTGACAAGACCTTCAATCCTTATTGTGTTTGCTTGAAAGCGTAACCACGCGTTTCGCCACAATGCTTAATCATCCTAATCATTGGTCCTGATTTTATTCACGTAGACATCTCTTTGCAAATTATTTCAGGCCACTGAGCAGAATGAGGTGTGCTGCATTACTCACTCTATTTATATTTGTATCTATAGGATGTCCATAATGTGGGAAGCAGTAAACAGAGGCCTAGGTGCTGAGTACCAGGCTTGTCTACGATGCCCAACTATCTATGCTTCAGAATATCACCACTTTGCTTTCCAGTCACAATGTATATGAAGTGAGACAGCGTGCAGTTGTGTTTATGTTTAATGTGTATTTTATTATGTTTACTTGTAATTTACTGCAGGGTTAATTTTTGGTTGAATCCTCCATAATGTGTATACTTGCTCACTGTTTAATTTTGTATCTGACACATGGCATGTCCAGTCACTTGCTGGGGCATTGCACTCATCAGATCCTAAATAGGGCACACCATCCCTGCATTTACTCTTTCCCCTTTCAAACCTTATCTGTATACTTGCATTGGAGAGAGCAGAGCTGGGAGATGGTCTCAGTGCTACAGTGTTTGGCTGATGCAGTCTGGGTAATCAAGTTGACGTCACTTGTTCTTTGTCCATTAGGATGTCTTGCAGAGCAGTAAAGTAGCCTCCGTATCTGCCCTGAAAGTCTGCAACTGCCACATATGAGCCCCATAATTTGTACATTTACGCAAAGGAAAAAATTAGGGTCTGCTGCGCTTCATGAGACATCTTTTTGAACTCAGACATGGCAGATCCATACATAATGGGGGTCATGTACTAAACAAGTGCAGTGCGAAAAATAACTAGTTAAAACATGAGTAAGGAGCAATTTGTGACTATTTGTAAAAAAATTTAACTTTTTTCCCCCTGATTTGTGCCTCTTACGTTTATTTTAATTTAACCCCTTGCCAACAAAGGACGTGCCAGGCACGTCCTGGGAGAAACTCCCTTAACGACAAAGGACGTGCCTGGCACGTCCTGCATTAAATGAATCAACGATCGCGAAAACCGCTTTAACAGTGCTGGTCTATTGCCTCGAATAGCCAGCACCGAAATTTCTATTTCGGGACCCCCACGATCGCCCCACGGAGCGATCGTGGGGAGCCATATTGACGGAGCATGCTGCTCCGTCAATATGGCTAAGTCCTCTGCCGGTCTGAGCTTTAGAAGTGAAAGTAACTTCACTTCCGTCGCTCTGAATATGCTACTTGAGCATTGCAATGGGAAATAAATAAATATTTAATTAATTAAAAACAGGTTATTTAGCTATATTAGCCTATAGAGTTAAAATTACATATTTTTTAGCATAAGGGATAGGGTTAAAATTAAATTAAAGTTAAAAAATATTAAGGGATATAATAAGGATTAGAGTTGGGGTTAAATTAAGTGTTAGGGTTAAATTTTGGGTTCGGGTTGGGGTCAAAAGATCAATATAGGAAAAAAACAAAAAACACTATTTTTGGTTTTTGCCCCATAACTCGCGAAAAAATACCGAAAAATATGGAAACATGCATATTTTTGAACTCGGGAGAACATTTAGAAACTATTTAGACGGGGTCTTTTTTAATGATTTTATTTGTGTAAATTATATTTTAGGTCAAAGTCAGAAAAAGTGGGTTTTTTTAAATTTGTCATCATATTTTATGATTTTTTTTGTAGTAAATTATAAGATATGATGAACATAATGATATCTAATGAAAGCCCTTCTTATGACGATAAAAACAACATATAATTTGTGTGGGTACTGTATGTGAGAAAGAAAAAAATTACAGCTAAACACAAACACCCTAGAAATGTCAAAACAGCCATTGTCACCAAGGGAAAGTCAAGGTGAAAATGTCTTGTCACTAAGGGGTTAACGTGCATTTTTCCGGTTGCGCTAATAAATATATTTGCGCACACTAAAGAGTTTTTTGAATATTTTGTGAAAACTAATTCTTATTGCATGTGAAAATTACACCATCTTTTAGCAAGTGCTATCACAAGAGGTAAAAAAAAAAAAACATTCGCAAACTTGCCTGTTTTTATTCGTAATTATGCCTGTTTTTATTCGCAATTTGCTCGTATGTACTATTTGAGTGTTAAATGTTTAGTACATTGCAATAGTTTTGCGCAGAAAATATATCTAGAGTCACAACAAACGTCAAAGGGAAATCAGCTTGGATATTTATTGGGTTTTCATTTAATTGGACTTTGGATTCCTGGTGTTGTAGCAAAGCTGTGGGGTTAAATGAATTAGCCATGTAGGAGCCCCAGAGGGTCTTCATTCACCACGGTGACAATTCAGTATAAAAGGTCCTACACAGCAATGTGTTTTCTAACCTTTGGCACTTAAAGGGTTTTAAAAAGATATAATGTGAAATTGATGCTCTCAATGTCAGCTTACACTGAACCATCACAATTGCCCATTTTCAACCTTCTATATCGACCTCTTTTAATTATCTCCTGCAGTCAGAATCTCCAAGGAATAATCTGTGAAATTAAATTATGCACCAGCACTATCCCCAGCACACAGTCTATGGTTAAGGAAAAGTTAAAAACATATTTTTTTTTTCTTTCCGGCTGCCTCGATTGCTACTTTAAACATTTGACACAAGTACAATACTTAGACAAATGAAAAGAAAATTCATCAATACTGCTAAAAGATTCACCTAATTGGGACTCCTAGCAATTGCTTAGTTTGCTCATGCTACCAAAGACAGCTTTATCAAAGCTTTTGTTCACTAATTCAAATCCGCAGGGAAAGATTAGAAAATATAAAACAAATAACTAGCTTGGACCTTTACTTATAGAGCATCACTTTTTTCTCTATTTACAGAAACAAATCTGTTGTGTTCCAGTGTAGAAATCATACTAAGTTTGAGTAGATAAATAATCCACCTTTTTTTTTCCCACTTGTTTTATAACGACAAGCATTTTTATTTCAATGCATTGTTTTATAGTACTGGGGTGTTATTTTATAATTTGATTTTCTTTCATTATTTCCTATGGGGAGTTCAAGGCTACCAGTTCGGCATGTTTTTCTTAGCAAAAGCCTTAGACTCTCCATTTTTTCCTATGGGGATTTCAAGGCTACCTTTTCATTTAATAAAGTAGCCAAATTCCCCCAGATGGTCCGGGCAACCTCTGCGACCACTGCACTTAGAAGTGATGTGTGGAAAAAAGCTGGTACACTTTGAAAAGGGGGATGTATTGCAATGGTATTATAATGTGGTGTTGCATGATCAGAGGGTTATTTGGCATTACCACCGTGGACTGGTGATATTTAGGCAGGCCACTGTCTAACACACTCACATATGTAAAGGTATCCTTTCATATCCACAGAAGACAATAACACATTCATTATCAATGTTCCCATCCATACTGTGGACATGAAACAATACTGTGATACACATAGCATGATGGAGGGAGGGTACATCTAACCTAAAAGCTGTTGATGGTGAACCATGATCGGTGATGTGATACCATCCTATAGCTGCCATGATTTTTTTTACCACATGGAACATAGACAAACAGTGATGGCTCACCCCAAATAAATGCTCTTAATTACAGTGATCAGGTAAAAATACCTTGTTCTTTATTCATCCAAGGTTACAAGCATAGCAGCGGCAAAAGGCTTCACAAAACAAATACATGGATTTCCCATCACACACCTGACGCGATTCGCCAAAAAAACACACGTAACCATAGGCTTTTTTTTACTGGAGCCCTGTGATCAAGAGCATTTATTTGGGGTGAGTCACCCCTGTTTTGCTGTGTTTCCTGTACTGACGTCAAGGTTATCTTATACAGAGTGTACGTGGTAATTCCCTAACTTTTATTGTGGTTAATACATTTTAATATTTTCTATGGTTTGTAAGGAAAGCATATAAATAAAGGGAGTGGGGCAAATCCCACATGAATTAGGATATGTGCAAACATGCTTATTCAAAATGTGTAGTGCTGCTACTAAGACAAACTGCTCTCTAGTCAAGTGCCCAATCTGCCTTGACATACATAGCAGTCACACAATGACGTGGATGCAATAGAGGCCTGAGAAGTCTGCATCTTCTGATGGTCTAGAGCAGTATGTCTTACTTTTTAATGTGGGGGGGCTACATACACAGCTTTGGCGGGATGTAAGGGGGGAGTGGAAATTCATATGGTAATGTAATAAAATCTACATGATGCTTAAATAGGATCTTAAGAGTCACATAAACTCTAAGGGTTGAAAGCTTTTCTTCCAAAAAAATATCGGCCATGGTGTTTCCTACCTAGACTTAACATTAGCATAAAGCTAAGTTTTTAGCGGCGTGGATACTGGATACTGGCTGGATGGCAAAACTATTCTGTCTGGAGAAAGAAATAATAAAATGGAGGTCCAGATTTCCAATCTGCCTCGGGTCATGGATGAAGGTAGCGGGGAATGAGATATGTGTTACCCAAACGACCAAACCCCTCTTAAATACCCCAATACCAAGCCGGTAAAAAAAATGTCTAGCTGCCAATTTTAAGTCTATGGAGGCAATAGTAAGGATGGTATTTTTTTGTGGAAAAGGTGGCAGCCCTAACAGGGGCTAGGGGAGGGTTGAGACCAAACCTGAGAATTCTAGTACTTGGTTAATACCTTCCTTTAAGGATATGCCACTTGCTTGCTGCCACAAGATAAACAATTAGTACAAGCAGGGCCGTCTTTAACGCGGGGCAAACGGGGCAGCTGCCCTGGGCCCATTTACTCCTGGGGGGCCCCAAGGCAGCTGTCCCGTGGGCCCCCAGCCCCTGCTGCCGTGTTCACAGCGCATTGCGTCACATCCGGTTTCTGTTTCCCTCCTCCGTGCAAGAGGGAAGACTGCACGGAGGAGACATCCGGCGGGGGACACGGAGCAGCTTCATGTAAGTACGGGGGGGGGGGGGGGCTGGCTGGCACAATATTCCTGGTATCTGACTGGCACTATATTACTGGGTATCTGACTGGCACTATATTACTGGGTATCTGATTGGCACTATATTACTGGGCATCTGATTGGCACTATATTACTGGGTATCTGACTGGCACTATATTACTTGGTATCTGATTGGCACTATATTACTGGGTATCTGACTGGCACTATATTACTTGGTATCTGATTGGCACTATATTACTGGGTATCTGACTGGCACTATATTACTTGGTATCTGATTGGCACTATATTACTGGGTATCTGACTGGCACTATATTACTGGGTATCTGATTGGCACTATATTACTGGGCATCTGATTGGCACAATATTACTTGGCATCTGATTGGCACTATATTACTGGGTATCTGATTGGCACTATATTACTGGGTATCTGACTGGCACTATATTACTTGGCATCTGATTGGCACTATATTACTGGGTATCTGATTGGCACTATATTACTGGGTATCTGACTGGCACTATATTACTTGGCATCTGATTGGCACTATATTAATGGGGATCTGATTGGCACTATATTACTGGGTATCTGATTGGCACTATATTACTTGGCATCTGACTGGCACTATATTACTGGGCATCTGATTGGCACTATATTACTTGGCATCTGACTGGCACTATATAACTGGGCATCTGACTGGCACTATATTACTGGGTATCTGATTGGCACTATATTACTGGGTATCTGACTGGCACTATATTACTTGGCATCTGATTGGCACTATATAACTGGGCATCTGATTGGCACTATATTACTGGGCATCTGATTGGCACTATATTACTGGGTATCTGACTGGCACTATATTACTTGGTATCTGATTGGCACTATATTACTGGGTATCTGATTGGCACTATATTACTGGGTATCTGATTGGCACAATATTACTGCGCATCTGATTGGCACTATATTACTGGGTATCTGATTGGCACTATATTACTGGGTTTCTGATTGGCACTATATTACTGGGCATCTGATTGGCACTATATTACTGGGTATCTGACTGGCACTATATTACTGGGTTTCTGATTGGCACTATATTACTGGGTTTCTGATTGGCACTATATTACTTGGCATCTGATTGGCACTATATTACTGGGTATCTGATTGGCACTATATTACTGGGTTTCTGATTGGCACTATATTACTGGGTATCTGACTGGCACTATATTACTTGGCATCTGATTGGCACTATATTACTGGGTTTCTGATTGGCACTATATTACTGGGTATCTGACTGGCACTATATTACTTGGCATCTGATTGGCACTATATTACTTGGCATCTGATTGGCACTATATTACTGGGTATCTGACTGGGACTATATTACTGGGTATCTGATTGGCACTATATTACTGGGTATCTGACTGGCACTATATTACTGGGTATCTGACTGGCACTATATTACTTGGCATCTGATTGGCACTATATTACTGGTTATCTGATTGGCACTATATTACTGGGTATCTGATTGGCACTATATTACTGGGTTTCTGATTGGCACTATATTACTGGGTATCTGACTGGCACTATATTACTTGGCATCTGATTGGCACTATATTACTGGGCATCTGATTGGCCCTATATTACTGGGTATCTGATTGGCACTATATTACTTGGCATCTGATTGGCACTATATTACTGGGTATCTGACTGGCACTATATTACTTGGCATCTGATTGGCACTATATTACTGGGTATCTGATTGGCACTATATTACTGGGCATCTGACTGGCACTATATTACTGGGTATCTGACTGGCACTATATTACTGGGCATCTGATTGGCACTATATTACTTGGCATCTGATTGGCACTATATTACTGGGTATCTGATTGGCACTATATTACTGGGCATCTGACTGGCACTATATTACTGGGTATCTGATTGGCACTATATTACTGGGCATCTGACTGGCACTATATTACTGGGTATCTGACTGGCACTATATTACTTGGCATCTGATTGGCACTATATTACTGGGCATCTGATTGGCACTATATTACTGGGTATCTGATTGGCACTATATTACTTGGCATCTGACTGGCACTATATTACTGGGCATCTGATTGGCACTATATTACTGGGTATCTGACTGGCACTATATTACTTGGCATCTGATTGGCACTATATTACTTGGCATCTGATTGGCACTATATTACTGGGTATCTGATTGGCACTATATTACTGGGTATCTGACTGGCACTATATTACTTGGCATCTGATTGGCACAATATTACTGGGCATCTGATTGGCACTATATTACTGGGTATCTGACTGGCACTATATTACTTGGCATCTGATTGGCACTATATTACTGGGTATCTGATTGGCACTATATTACTTGGCATCTGACTGGCACTATATTACTGGGCATCTGATTGGCACTATATTACTTGGCATCTGATTGGCACTATATTACTGGGCATCTGATTGGCACTATATTACTGGGTATCTGATTGGCACTATATTACTGGGCTCTGGCTGGCACAATATTACTGGGCTCTGGCTGGCACAATATTACTGGGCTCTGACTGGAACAATACTGGGCTCTGGCTGGCACAATATTACAGGCATCTGACTGGCACAATACTGGGCTCTGGCTGGCACAATATTACAGGCATCTGACTGGCACAATATTCCTGGCCTCTGACTGCACACTATTACAGGCATCTGACTGGCATAATATTACAGGCATCTGACTGGCATTATATTACAGGCATCTGGCTGGCACTATATTACTGGGCATCTGGCTGGCACAATATTACTGGGCATCTGGCTGGTACAATATTACTGGGCATCTGGCTGGCACAATATTACTGGCCTCTGACTGCACACTATTACAGGCATCTGACTGGCATAATATTACAGGCATCTGACAGGCACCATATTCCTGGGCTCTGACAGGCACAATATTCCTGGTATCTGACTGGCACAATATTATTGGTATCTGACTGGCACAATATTATTGGTATCTGACTGGCACAATATTACTGGTATCTGACTGGCACATTATTACTGGGCTCTGACTGGCACAATATTGCAGGCATCTGACTGGCACAATATTGCAGGCATCTGACTGGCACAATATTACTAGGCTCTGACTGGCACAATATTACTGGGCTCTGACTGGCACAATATTACTGGGCTCTGACTGGCACAATATTACTGGCATCCGAAAGTTACAATATTACTGGCATCTGAATGGCACAACAATTATGGCATATGTGTGTGTGTGTGTGTGGGGGGGGGGGGGGTAACATTGCGATGGATGGCGGGATTGCATGCAGGGGAGGGGGCAGGGTCCATTGGGCCCAAGCAAATGCTTGCCCAGGGTCCAATCACTATTAAAGACGCCCTGAGTACAAGACAAAAAAGTGTTCCTCATACACACACAGCAACTCAAACCAAACCACGCTCGCCTCACACTCATTTACATTTGCCCTGTCTGCCAAGCTATGTTAGCTCCCCGAGGCCTCATCACAGTCTGCTATAACAGCGGTATGATATGATGTCACTAATTCCACAGAACCGTGCAAAAAAGGGCTACATCAGGAAGAAATGTCTTCCAGTCATGGCAGAAATGCCCTAAAATATTCCTGTGTGACTATTATCCTTCCATGGAACTATTGCAAGGATTGCATTTCCTAAGAAGCAAGTCTGTCTCTGAACGACGTACTATGCAAAAAACGTTTAATGTTCAAAGTCTCGGATTTCAAATGTGGCGCATTGAACACCAGTACAATCACTGGGTCGTCCATTCAAATCAAAGAAAAAAAATGTCTAGCATACAATGTTTCCATGGCAACGCCACATATAGCATTACGAGCAGGGTATACGGTAGCAGAAAAATGCCGGGTGCTTTGTTAACCACAGCTGTTGTTAAACATGTTATTTTTTTTTTTAAAGGAAAATGCTAAAAAAAAAATTTTCCCTTTACCTTGAAAATCCCTTCTTCCTCTCATAAAACTGCAGACGGGAGGGAAAACGAATGGTGACAGAATTTATGGTAATTTCCTTATTGTTTTTGGGACAGGAGCAAGACATATTCATGCTAATGGCTCCTACTCTGACAGCCATTAAGGGCAACCGAGTCTGTCATCATGGGATAAATACCGCCCGGTCAGGTGAATGGCTGCAGCCTCTTCCATTCCATAGTTACACAGTAATGAGTCTGACGACCCTTCCAGCGTGTTCTGTGCGAGGCAGGGGGTCAAAAGTCAAAATGTATTTTTTTCCGCCCATTTTGCCCCCCCTACATATTCTGATGAACTTATTAAAGATTTTTTGTTATATTTTTAGATTATTTTTTTTTCACCTCTATCCTGCAGCACCCAATCCGATACTATTATATTCCTCATTGGGGACAATGATTTATTTATCACGTATGTATTAGCAGAATTGCTTGCAAATGTCTAAATTAAGAGGAAATATGTATTTAAATGTGTCTGTGGAGTCGCCTTTTAATGACATCACCTGTGGCCTGATATGCAAAATAACTGCCTTTTGAATGGGAAATGTTTAATTTGCATATTAAGCCACAGACACACTTAAAACACGTTTAGCCGTTTCCTGCAATTCTGATAACACAATGTTAAGATTTCCAATCATTTTTTAATCTCTACATTCACAGTACAAGCAATGTTTAGGTTTGAGTTTATACAGACCTTTAAGGGTTTACAGTTAAGTTATACAGACCTTTACGGGTTTAGGGTTAGGTTATACAGACCTTTAAGGGTTTAGGGTTAGGTTATACAGACCTTTAAGGGTTTAGGGTTAGGTTATATAGACCTTTAAGGGTTTAGGGTTAGGTTATACAGACCTTTAAGGGTTTAGGGTTAGGTTATATAGACCTTTAAGGGTTTAGGGTTAGGTTATACAGACCTTTAAGGCTTAGGGTTAGGTTATACAGACCTTTAAGGGTTTAGGGTTAGGTTATACAGACCTTTAAGGGTTTAGGGTTAGGTTATACAGACCTTTAAGGGTTTAGTGTTAGGTTACACAGACCTTTAAGGGTTTAGGGTTAGGTTATACAGACACACTTAAAACACGTTTAGCCGTTTCCTGCAATTCTGATAACACAATGTTAAGATTTTCAATCATTTTTTAATCTCTACATTCACAGTACAAGCAATGTTTAGGTTTGAGTTTATACAGACCTTTAAGGGTTTACGGTTAAGTTATACAGACCTTTACGGGTTTAGGGTTAGGTTATACAGACCTTTAAGGGTTTAGGGTTAGGTTATACAGACCTTTAAGGGTTTAGGGTTAGGTTATATAGACCTTTAAGGGTTTAGGGTTAGGTTATACAGACCTTTAAGGCTTAGGGTTAGGTTATACAGACCTTTAAGGGTTTAGGGTTAGGTTATACAGACCTTTAAGGGTTTAGGGTTAGGTTATACAGACCTTTAAGGGTTTAGGGTTAGGTTATACAGACCTTTAAGGGTTTAGGGTTAGGTTACACAGACCTTTAAGGGTTTAGGGTTAGGTTATACAGACCTTTAAGGGTTTAGGGTTAGGTTACACAGACCTTTAAGGGTTTAGGGTTAGGTTATACAGACCTTTAAGGGTTTAGGGTTAGGTTATACAACCTTTAAGGGTTTAGGGTTAGGTTATAAACACATTTAAGGGTTTAGGGTTAGGTTATACAGACCTTTACGGGTTTAGGGTTAGGTTATACAGACCTTTAAGGGTTTAGGGTTAGGTTACACAGACCTTTAAGGGTTTAGGGTTAGGTTTTACAGACCTTTAAGGGTTTAGGGTTAGGTTACACAGACCTTTAAGGGTTTAGGGTTAGGTTATACAACCTTTAAGGGTTTAGGGTTAGGTTATACAGACCTTTAAGGGTTTAGGGTTAGGTTACACAGACCTTTAAGGGTTTAGGGTTAGGTTATATAGACCTTTAAGGGTTTAGGGTTAGGTTATACAGACCTTTAAGGGTTTAGGGTTAGGTTATATAGACCTTTAAGGGTTTAGGGTTATGTTACACAGACCTTTAAGGGTTTAGGGTTAGGTTATATAGACCTTTAAGGGTTTAGGGTTAGGTTACACAGACCTTTAAGGGTTTAGGGTTAGGTTACACAGACCTTTAAGGGTTTAGGGTTAGGTTATACAGACCTTTAAGGGTTTAGGGTTAGGTTATACAGACCTTTAAGGGTTTAGGGTTAGGTTACACAGACCTTTAAGGGTTTAGGGTTAGGTTATACAGACCTTTAAGGGTTTAGGGTTAGGTTATACAGACCTTTAAGGGTTTAGGGTTAGGTTACACACACATTTAAGGGTTTAGGGTTAGGTTATATAGACCTTTAAGGGTTTAGGGTTAGGTTACACAGACCTTTAAGGGTTTAGGGTTAGGTTATACAGACCTTTAAGGGTTTAGGGTTAGGTTATACAGACCTTTAAGGGTTTAGAGTTAGGTTATACAACCTTTAAGGGTTTAGGGTTAGGTTATACACACATTTAAGGGTTTAGGGTTAGGTTATACAGACCTTTACGGGTTTAGGGTTAGGTTATACAGACCTTTAAGGGTTTAGGGTTAGGTTACACAGACCTTTAAGGGTTTAGGGTTAGGTTTTACAGACCTTTAAGGGTTTAGGGTTAGGTTACACAGACCTTTAAGGGTTTAGGGTTAGGTTATACAACCTTTAAGGGTTTAGGGTTAGGTTATACAGACCTTTAAGGGTTTAGGGTTAGGTTACACAGACCTTTAAGGGTTTAGGGTTAGGTTATATAGACCTTTAAGGGTTTAGGGTTAGGTTATACAGACCTTTAAGGGTTTAGGGTTAGGTTATATAGACCTTTAAGGGTTTAGGGTTATGTTACACAGACCTTTAAGGGTTTAGGGTTAGGTTATATAGACCTTTAAGGGTTTAGGGTTAGGTTACACAGACCTTTAAGGGTTTAGGGTTAGGTTATACAGACCTTTAAGGGTTTAGGTTTAGGTTATACAGACTGTAAGAATACCTCAAGAATCTATCCAGTTATTGCTTTCAAATTTGCTATTGCTATTTGTGACTCTTTTTCACTTGATATACTTTATTTGTTTGCCTAGATATTGAATGAAGTTGTGTCAAAGTTCAGGCAGAGTCTCAGGAGCATAACATGGAGAGAGCGAGGTATGAATTAACTATTAATGCCTACAGTCATAACTCCCAACATTTCACCTCTGCACTGTGGGGCGCTGGGTGAATGTTGCTTTGAAGGAGCAGTATCAGTGCTACCGCGCATGTGCAAAGTATTTATTTTCCAGTATCCTGGACACCAGAAAGTTAAAAACATGACTGCAGGGTAGCAGTCCCACTTAAACCAACTGATGGTCATCGCTGGGAGCTTGTGGGATTTTATGTGAAGACCCTGGGTTTGGCTCTCTACTGGGCCTACAAGTAACATGGAAGGAGTGTGTTTAGTGCTGCCCAATACCAGAATAGCATCTCATACTTTCACAGGTGGAGCAGCCCCTTTAGTGAATGGGGGCATTCTCCTTTTCTAGGTTCCTGCCCATATATGGGACTGGCCCTGCCTATATACATCCTAGCGCCATCCATTTCATATCCCCATGGGGCGCTTTCACTGTCCTACTAATGTTCTCTGGTATACTGATGGTAATGCTTAATCTCCCAATCCTGCAGTCCCATTCTTAATCCCATACTTAATTCTCAAGTGTATGAGATTGTACCCATGTACAGCATTACGTGCATGCGGATTAGTGTTGCCAGTTTGAGTGACAGTGCTACCTTACATATACACCCAACCTTCTAAGCTCCACCCCCAGAATTCCAATTTTTTTTTGGGGGGGACAGAAATTGTAAGGTATGCCACGGTCATATAATCTTTAAGAGATAAATCCTCTGAGCAAACAAAGTTAGGCAACAAGGAGGAGGTAAGGAGCTATTGAGATGAGAGAGGAGAAAGGTGGGGGTGATATTTTCTAAGCTCCCCCCCCCCCCCCCCCCCACTGGTTAAAAAAAAAGTGTTGACATAGCGCAGTATTTTGAATCTGCTTCCTGGATTCTGTTTAAATATAACAAGCCATTCTACAGATCAGTATAATATGTAGAAGAGAGACTAAGCTCCGCTTTTTAAAAAAAAAATATATATATATATTGCTAGAGCTTATCTGGGAATAAAACACAAGCATTGCACACCAGAAATCAATTGAGATCATTAAGCAGTGGGGCTGAACTCACTATAACTGGTCAGCAGAGCTGTCAGCCCGCACTGATTTTCTGTAAGTCTTACTGATTTGGAGTCAGCCTCTCTGGTTTTTTAGCATAACGAGTCTCATAAATGTCAGCGGCAGCGCGGCGAAAAAAGAGAAAACAAAAAATGTGCTTTTTCTAGTGAAGTATAGCCGTTTGGGTTAAAAGAACCACAAATATTATTCAATTAAGGCTTTTGAGGTTTATATTGCTATTGTTTAACCAATATAGTCTTGCTGTATGCAGCAAACAGTCTGTCTAATGAGATTTGACATTGTGTTCCATACTGACCTCTGTTAGTGGGGTATTTGAGACATATAACAGACCCTGTGTCCCAGGAACAAAAAATACTCCATGTCATCTCCCCCTGTATATACAGACCCCATGCCATCTCCCCAGTATATACAGACCTCATTCTCATGTCATCTCCCCCAGTATATACAAACCACATGCCATCTGCCCAGTATATACAGACCACATGTCATCTCCCCCCAGTATATGCAGATCCCATTCCCATGCCATCTCCCCCCAGTATATGCAGATCCCATTCCAATGCCATCTCTCCCCAGTATATATGGACCCCATGACATCTCCCCCAGTATACACACACCCCATTCCATTTGCCCCCTGCCGGTATATACAGACCCCATGACATCTCCCTCAATATATACAGACCCCCTGCCATCTCCATCTGGTATATATAACCCCAATGCCATCTACCCCCTCAGTATATACAGACCCCATGACATATTACCCAGTACATACAGACCACCTGACATCTCTCTCATATTTTATACAGCCCCATGACATCTCCACTGTATATTCAGACCACATTCCCATGGCATGTCCCCCCATTATAGACAGACCCCATGACATCCCCCCTGTATATACATACCCTGGTCCTAAGGAAATCTCCACCAGTGTAAACAGACTCCATGACACATCCCCCGAGCATATACAGACCCCATGCCATCTACCCCAGTATATACAGACCTCATGACATCTCCCCAGTATATACAGACCCCATTACATCTCCCCCAGTATATAAAAACCCCAGGACATCTCCCACACTATATACAAACCCTATGACATCTGCCCCCAAAATCATAAAAAAAACACCCTTTGAGTGCCATGATAGTGGCCAGTAAAATCACTGCCAACCCACCCTGGCACATGAAGAATGCTCTGTAAAATGAAGTATTACCTGTATCTGTCAGGTTCCATTTCACATGCAGATCGTCCTGTGTCCAGTATGTATTCAGTTTCTTCGGTTTCGATTGCTGTTCTGTGCTGTTTATTATTTATGCTCACTCCTGGTTTTTCTTTGTATCCTTGTGTGTTTCACCTTTTCTAGTTCCAGCCACAGGGTGGCGTCCTTCCCTAGCTAGGCCACAGAGTGCTGCCCCCACAGAGTGGCAACCTGCCCAACCTCCCCCCAGAGTGGCACCTGCCCAGTTTGCCCCAGAACAACACATGCTCAGTTGGCCCATAAGCGAACATGCCCAGTTGCACCCAGAGCGACACCTTCCTGGGCCGACTTCAGTTCATTCCTGCCCTGTGAGAGGGCAAACTTGAATCTCTGTCCTAGAACCCTGTCGGGAGTCTCTCCTGAACCCTGTTAAAGGATTTCCCTGTATTATGCATTCTTGTTCCTTTGTTCTCTGTTCTAATTCGTTTCTAGTTTCCTTGCTGTTTTTTATTCTGTTCTATTCTGGGTTTTCATTGTTTCTCTCTGCCTTGTTTCTTTGCTCTGTATATAAATGTTCAGCCACACCTGTTTAGTTTCTCCCAAGCTGTCAGATCTGCAATCTACAGGTATGCTCTGTGTGTCTGTGTAGTGTAAGTCTTTAGAATCTTTTATTCATTTGATTGTTCCTGTATTTATGTTCATAAGGATATGTCCCATTGCTCTCTTTCCCTAAAGCACCTGAGGATCCCAGCTCCTCTATCCTCTCCTCATGTCCCAGTTCTGGTTTCCCTTATGAAGCATCTGAGGATCCCAGCTTTTCACTCCGTCCCTTGTGTTCCTTAGCTCCTAGCCCTGGCCTCTGTATGTTGTCCTGCATTATATGTGTCTGTCTCTTTAGTTCTGTCGTATTGTTTTATGCCTTTACCATGTTCATGTATTCTTTAGTTCTGCATTTGCTCCTTAGTCTGCCCTGTAGCCCTGTACTCTGCATTTCGTTCATCTTGTTACTGCTTTGTCTGTATTCTCCCTGATCTGCTTGGTTTATTCTGTCTCAGCCTGCAGGTATCCTGCTTTCCTGTCAAGGTTTTGTCTTCAGCCTGTACCAGGGCAACTTCAGCTTCAATCTTCATCTACACTGGATACAGCAACTTCTTCCACATCTGGAGCCTCAAGCTTCTGGGGGAGTGCTGCTACTCTGCACCAAGCCCTGTGTCTCCACTCCTGCTAATGAGCTTCTGAACTCGGGCGCTCAGGTTCTCTTGTCATCAGGGACCCCATTTCCTGACAGTTTACAGGTTCCCTCAACCCTCATCTTCTATCATGCCTCCCTCAATCCTCATCTGAGGCAGGCTGCTAATGAAACACTAGCCATGGACGGCTGGTATTTCAGAAGCCTCCCTGTCCCAGCCCTATAATTGGCTGGTTTTCAAACTTGACTGACCTAGTACCACGCCATAGAATCTAGGCCACTATCTTCATTGGACAATGAATTATAGCCTGTTTTGTGGTGAAGTGTTAGATAAGCATGGATCAATATCCATTATCTTCATGATCCAATGTGTCACTCCTTCAGCATGTGAAGACTAGACTACATACTGTGAAACAATATAGTCCAGGGCTGTAGATCAGTAGACTGTGTTCATTTTACCCATTGCAGCCAGAAGGTATGCTTTGTTCATAAGTGTCAGGTCTGTTCCTCTACTACATAGACCTTATCCTCCCAACTGAAGACATCTAGAACGATCCCTCTGCCATCAATGCTGAAACATTCTAACCTGTTCCTAAATATTTTCCTTTGAATAGAGCAAAGATTATATTGTAGTTTAACACTAAGGATTTCCTCTTTGTATTGCAGCAGACTCTGCATGTGCAGCTCACTACTTACTCTAAGTGCAGTGACGCCTTCTGCAGTTACAGCTTCCCAGCCATATTAGGTTTCATGTTCCTTCTTAATTAGAACAATGTAGACTTTACTACTGAGTTTGTGTCTGTGTGTTTATCACTAGTTTAAGGGACTAAAATACATAAAGGGAATTAACGCAGTAAAGTAGGTGAGTATATTTAAAAGAAGAAAAACCAACATGTATGTTAGAGTGTGGATAGTGTTACTGTGATAAACATGATACCCCACTACCCATAACCCCCATTAAAACACGAGACATTTGTTGGTGAATAAAAAGGCCACAGAAATGTATTAACATAATAAAAAACTAGTTAGGACGGTATCAGCCAATCACCTTACATTTTAACTCTCCAATAAATACAGCCTAACAAATAACCGAAAAAATCCTTTCCAGTCACCTGAACTAACATTTTTTAAACATAAAACATATATATTATTGTTCAAGTAGCACCAACCCCGTGATACTCCCCTCCCCCCTCGTCCAAGGGTCTCTTTACCCGTTTACCTTACTTCTCCATGTTGATTACTAGCCGAACTCTCTTCGCTCAGTGGGCACGTAGTGATTGATCACTTTAAAAAAGGCTAGGGGAGGGCCGAGCCCAAAAACGTAACCATATTATTTTCACTCCTCCCTTTTTATTTCAAACCCCGACCGGCAAGGACATGCAACCCCGCTGCGACAAAAGAAAACATAGTGAGACAAAATAAACAATACAATCCAAACAAAGGGACGGTGGGTGGGAACTTTTCAGAGTGTATGCAGGGGTTGTAAAATGGCTGCTGCAAGTGGAGGGCTGGCACAGACCTTTATACTGCTACCCACAGGCCCTCCCCTTGCCCAGTCCATAACCCCTTCACACTCCCACTTCCACAGACATGCCCTGTCCATCCCAGCAAGCTTTAATTATCAGGGTTCTCAACTAGAGGACATAGTATAAAATTAGAGGGGCAACGATTTAAAAGTAATATCAGGAAGTATTACTTTACTGAGAGGGTAGTGGATGTATGGAATAGCCTTCCAGCGGAAGTGGTAGAGGTAAACACAGTGAAGAAGTTTAAGCATGAGTGGGATAGGCACAAGACTCTTAGATATAACATAGGACCAGGGACTAATAAAAGTATTAAGAACTCTGGACAGAATTGATGGGCCAAATGGTTCTTATCTGCCGACACATTCTATGTTTCTAATAATATTACAAGTGTTAAAACATGCGCTAAAAAAGCTAAATATGTAGTAGGATTTAGGCAGCCAATACTGTTTCTCTATTGGGCAGTGTAAAAAAAAGTAGATCAGTCATTCGTGCAATAGGGTCAACTTTCAAAATCTGCTATTCCAGAATCCCGGAAGACTCAGGGAACCAGGAGGTAATTAAGTGATGTTCACTGATGTACTGACAGCCAGGGTCATCTCTTGTGAGGGAATCACAGGCCCCCTCCTGCCCCATCCACCAGTAAAACACACATTAGCCTGTATTTTGCCTACATGGAAAGACAAGAGAATGTAGAAGGTAGTTCCCAAGGGAACATTCAACAAATGAACAAAGATACAAGAACTATACAATACAAGTGAACGAGAGAAATGAACAAAATAGTGGGCAGGAGATCAGTATTGATTTCACACACTCTGAATAGATTAAAAAAAATGCAATATCCTCACACACAGTGTAAAAGATTAAAGCAATAGACATGTACATAGGTTGTCTCTGGAGAGTTCTTCTTTTACATATGATGCTTTGGAACACGATTGTGTCTATCTGGTATCAATGGGGAACCATTCAGCTTTATCTGTGGTTAAAGGACAACTGTAGCAACAAATTAACTTATGTTTAATTGAAAGATTGTATCAAGTGCAGATGATTTATAAAGAAATTCTTCAATGAAAGAATACAAATAAAGTTCCTTATTGAGCCTTCTTTACGCCATATAGTTCTCTCAGGGGGCAGACATTTTGTTTAGAATCTTGGGTCAGATCTCCACTCACCTTGGTTCAAATGAAGAAAGATCTGACCCATCTGACCAAAGATTCTAAACAAAATGTCTGTCTAACGGACCCCTGGTTACCCCGACTGGGTACCTCCATTAGCTGCTGAGTCCACAGGAAGCTCCAGGAGAATATAATCCCACACCAAATATTCCCCCCAAGTAAAACATGTACAGAGGGTAAAAATCAGAAGAACATTTATTGTACAAGTGACATAACTTATATACAACTGAAGATCTAGATAGCACTTTGATGAAACATAATTGGATCAGGACCAGGCAGAGTTAATCCATTTAAACCATGGCACCATTGGACGGCTAACCAATCACACAAGGAAGGACAATTATACAGTGCACACAACATGAACACAACATAAACAGCAGTTAAATTCATGGGGCTTCCGTCTCTCCGAGCTACCTGACTCCTGTGACAGTGATCCCCCTTGACCCACATTCCAGCAGACCCAGCTAGATCCCAACGGGACGGCTCTGGGCTTTCCGGGAGTCTTACGGTTTCAGGTCGGTCTGTCGAGAGAGTCCATCAGCGTTCCCATTTTGTTTCCCCGCTCAGTATTGCACCGTGACGTTGTAGGGTTACAGGGCCAAACTCCACCACAGCAAACAGCCATTATACCCTGTAACCCGGTTTAAATCAGTGAGTTGTGGTCTGTCAGTACGGTGAAGGAGCGTTCATACAGGAAAGGTTATAATTTCTTCAGTGCCCATACCAAGGCAAGGCACTCCTTCTCCACTGTGGCATAGGCTTCCCCCCTGGGCAATAGTTTCCTGCTGATGTAGGCAACATGATGTTTGCTACTGTCGGTCCCCGCCTGGCTTAGTACTGCTCCCAGTCCAAATATGAATGCATCTGTGTGGACACAGAATCATGTGATGTAGTCAGGAGCTTCTAGGACCGGAACAGAAATGAGGGCTTGTTTGAGTCGGTGGAAGGCGGCTTCACACTCCGGGGACCAATCACCTGTCTGGGGAGGTTCTATAAGTGTCAGGTCCATCAGAGGTTTGGCTATGGTGCTGTAGTGAGGGACAAATTTCCAATACTACCCAGCGGTGCCAAGGAAGGCGAGAACCTGGGTTTTTGTAATGGGGGAGGGCCAGTTAGCGACTCCTTCAATTTATGCAGGCTCCGGATGCTGCCGTCCACTGCCTACCCGGTGTCCGAAATACTGTACCTCGGACATACCTATACTACATTTCTCTGGCTTGAGGGTCAGCCCTGCGGCTTGGATATGTTCCAGTACAGTGGCTAGATGCCAGATGTGGTCCTCCCAAGTATTACTGTAAATTGCCACATCATCTAGATAAGCACATGCAAAATCTTGGAGACCATCCGTTGGAATATCGCCTGAGCGTTCTTCATCCAAAATGGCATGACCTTAAACTGGCCATACGGGGTGACGAACGCAGACTTCAGAATCTCTTCCAACTCCAACGGAATCTGCCAATACCCCTTGTACAGATCAGTGGTGGTCAGGTAGTTGCCACCCTCTATGCAGTCTTGGAGCGCATCCTCCGGGGCATAGGGTAAAAATCTGTGGTCGTCCTATCATTAAGCTTGCGATAGTCCACTCAAAAGTGAGTGGATCCATCCGTTTTGGAGACTAAAACAACTGGGGATCAATAACCCCCAGATCTAGCATTTCCTTCAACTCGGCTAACATCCCTTTCCTGACTGCCTCGGGGACCCAGTATACGACTTGCCTGAGGGGGTCTGGCCGGGGGTGTCTACCTTGTGGACTGCGGCTTCTGTTTATCCAGGTACCTCTGAAAACATCTCAACCAGTCGGTTATAAGGACTTGCCGGGCTTGTTGTACCCCACCCATGTTAACACCCGGAGTGATGCTTCTGCCACCATCTCTGCATTAATATTGGCTAGGGGAATGGCCTCAGGGTACTGGGATCATAGTCTATCACAGTAAAAAAATATTTTTTCCCCGACAGGCTGGGACGGGGTAAGGTTCCCACCAGATCCACCGCTACACGGCTAAAGGGCTCCTCAATGATGGGGAGAGGGTGTAGGTGAGCTTTGGGATGATCACCTCACTTACCACCCGTTGGCAGTTGTCACAAGTATGGCAGTACTGCTGGACATCCCCAGTAATCCCTGGACAAAAGAATGTGTGGGTGAGGCAATGATGGGTCCAGGGTATGTCGTGCCCAATGCGGAGCAGTTTGCTCCTATACTTCTGGGCACCACTAGCTGCCACTTGGGGATAGAGATAGCTTTCTTCCATTCTGTGAGTTGATACAACCGGGCCTGGTCCCATTCTATTCAGTCCCAATCCAACCCTCCGGGCTTAGCCCCGGCTCTGTCATGGTAGGGGGCTAGGGTAGGATCAGTCAACGTCTCTTGAAGGAACTCCTCGGAAGCTGCCCAGCTAGGGGAATGGGCAGGTGAAACTTGGTAGGGGTGGGAGGTCGGTCTGTGGAAGGTAGGTAAGAGGGTTTGTGTCTTACCAGGTTCCCATCTGGGAGTAAGTTGCCAGCCCTCTTGCTAGTTGCCCAGATTGTGGCCCAGTAGTACATAGAGGGTAAATTAGGCATGACACCACCTTAGCGCCGGTGCCCCAGTTGAGATGCACCCGTGCTGCTGGTATGCGGAGCACGGTGCCTCCTGCGACCTGGATGGCTATAGACTGGCCAGTATGTTCGCTGGGGATCACCAGCCAAGGCTGTACAAGGGTAATTGTGGCCCCAATATCACGTAATCCTTTATAAACTCGGCCCTTGACCCAAACACCTTGCCGATGGTGCTGCCTGTTATCCAGGGAAGTTGCTTGAACGGGGTCAGCTTCATGTAACACCCCAAAATCCTCTATAGCCCACCTCGGTGAGTTAGCAGCAGAATCCACACAGTGAGCTGCTCCTCTGGTGGGCCCTGGAGCCCGTGGAATCCACGGACCCTAGGGTGGAGGGACATTTTTAGGACAGTCCCTCTGGGTATGTCCGACCTTGTAACATCCATAGCAGCGGATGCTGGAGCACTTAGTGGCACTGGTGGGGGCTGTATGTGGATGCAGGCATGTGGGGACGTGGACAGGCAACAGGGTCTTCCCTTGGTTATACTTGTGGCGGGCTAGCTGGGGTCCTAGGCTCTGGTGAGTCATGCCTCCGGGAATCCAGGCACTGATTGACTAGCACGACTGCGTAATCCACATTAAGGGGTTTTCGGTCTCTCACCCAGTCCCTGATAGTTACCAGAGTGTGCTCATGGAAGTGCTTGAGCAAGAGGAGTTGTTGGGCATCCGCCAAGGTAGCAGCTTGGCATCTGGACATCCAACTGTCCACAGACTTAGCCACTAGATGAACGGTTGTCCTTCTTTTCTCCATAAACTGCAGAACTTTATCTGATGTGCCTTGGGGGTGATAGCGTAATGGGAAAGCAGTCGCTCCTTGAGAGAATCAGTTTCCTCGCCGCTGCAGGCGGCCCGAGACCCCCATCTCCAGTGTTTGCATCTGGTGGCACTGCTCACCTCCGGGGAAGAGTAAGATCAATAGAGGGCAAGGTGCCACTGCAACTCTTGCTGAACCTCAGACATATCTGTAGTACATAAATATTGTACTCCGTCTCTAAATCCAGTATGGATGACTCCCCAACTCATGGCAGCACTGGTGGGAGTCAATTTAGTTCAGCCCAGCAAAATCTCGTCTATTCTCAGATCTATATCATCCAAAGAGGAATTTGGAAATCTAGACTTGGAATTGAGACAAGTCGTCATGGAATTGAGACACTTCGACATGTGTGCCCACTCTCACCCATTCTGTTTGGTATTGTTTTTTGTTACCCCTATTATCAATGAGGTTAAAATAGGTGTTGTATAACATAAACTTGCCACTATTTGTGAACATGCTATATATTTTTTTCCACTCCCAGGAACCTCTCCCTAATATCCAGGCTGAATTAAAGAAATATGGCAAATTTTCTAACCTAAAGATAAATATGTCCAAATCGAATATTCATGATACTTGCCTCCCACAGACAGATATTAACAACTCAAACATTTGGCTTCCGCCAGTGCTTCCACCGTATGAAATTTTGGGGGATTTGGCTCACTGCCAACTTCTCAAATTTGTATTGCTTCATTTAGCTTCACTTTTAAGCAGACTTTGCACTGATCTCAAAACCTGGATTGCTCCACACATTGACTGGCAGACTAAATGTCATCAATATTAATGTACTCTCATAAGTCCTCTACGTCTTCCAGACCCTACACATCAAAGTCCCTAAAGCATTGTTTTCCACTTTAAAATCTCAAATGCTCCAGTTTGTTGGGCTAGGAAAAAGACCCCAGACTTTGTTATGGTGAACTTTTGCTCCCTAAAGACCAAGGGGGTTTAGTCTTCAGAAACTTCCTGCTATATTAAAAGGCCACTCATCTACTCTGTATTGTAGGCTGGTTTGTTGTATCCAGCAAGAGGCAGTGTGTCCTGATTGGCAGATTCCCTTCTGAGGGGTCCCTTCTCCATGTAATCTAGCTACCCCTTTCCCTCCACAAATACTCCCTGAAAGATGATATGATACAAGTGACCCTCCAGGTCTAGGAATTCAATGCCATGAAAGTATAATATCCAAAGATCCTTGACAAGTCTTGAAAATCTTTGCGACTCCCTCTCTCCACTGATGCATGGCATCTCTCTACACTCTACACTTCTACCCTTGCCTTTATGGTAAAATGGGAAATGGCTCTTGGAATTACTATCTCCCTTAAACAATGAGAAAAGATACTAAATATAACACACCATCTTTCTTTTTCTAATAAAATATAAAAAGCTTAATTCAAGCCACGTTCTCTGTGGTATCTGACCCTGAAAAAAAACCGACATGCCGGAGATGCCGCACCAGTCCTGGCACTTTACTCCACATTTGGTGGAGCTATTCCTTGATTCATCTGTTCTGGAACAAAGCTCAATCCATTATTTCCCAGGTAACAGATCCACCCACCGCCCACTTGCTACTGAAAATCTGCTACTACATCATACCAAATTTATACATTTCTCTCTGTAAGAAATATATGGTTCCGCATATGATATCAACAGCCAACAGTTTACTTCCCCTATTTACAAAAATAATTTTCCTCCATCAATCCAGTTAATTATTCTTCAAGGGGGTAGGAAGAGGGAGTGTTAGGCAGTCACCGGCGTCCCACTCTATGTATTGTTACCTTCCCAACCATTTTTAAAAATGCTTTTTTAGTGTGTGGGGAGTTTACATAGTATTAGCAAGCTGCTGACGGAGGATTCTTTGCTGGAGAGCTCCACGAACTGTTCAGGCAATTGTTCTCCCAAGAATTTCTGGACTGTGGTCGTTGACATCAATCAGCTACACGTCCATTTATTCAATTCTCACATTCACCACTATTCAGTTTACTAAATCCTATATTCCCCACTGTTAACCCTGTGACCCTGAGCAAACCAGGAAAGAATGACCACTACTAGAGGTAAACATCAGCCAAGCCACATCCGTCATAAAGAGATACTTTTACACATAATGCTATGAGCACAATAAATCAGAATCTGTGATTTGTCTATTCCGTTGCCACTCTGATTTCTTAACCCACGAAGCAATTGTCATGTCTAAAAAAGATATCTGATAAATATTCTTTTTGATTTGGTAAAGGGAGGTTGCGCAAACATATATTTATAAAGAAGAATAGTCAGCTATTAAGAAGTAAAGGATTGGATGTCCCAATGTTTTTTTTTTGTAGATAGATAGATATATGTATAGATAGATACACAAACACATACATACACCAATCAGCCATAACATTATGACCACTGACAGGTGGCGAGCCGGCGGAGGCAGTGTGATGCGTTGGACTGACAGGTGGCGAGCAGGCGGAGGCAGTGTGATGCTTTGGGTAATGGTCTGCTGGGAAACCTTGGGTCCTGCCATTCATGTGGATGTTACTTTGACACGTACCACCTACCTAAGCATTGTTTCAGACCATGTACACCCTATCATTGGCCTCTTTAAGCAGGATAATGTGCAGTGAGAAGCCTGGTGAGTTTCCCCAGCTAAGTGAACTCACCAGGTTTGTCCCTGCACAATGAGTAGCTCAATTGGTGATATCTCCCCTCAACTCACCTGCTACTCACCTTAACTCACTTGTTGGTGAATAGCCCCATAGAGTGTGTTACAGCTACATCTATCTTTCTATTTGTCTGTCTGTCTGTCTGCCTATCAGTATAAACTGCTATCTATTTTAAATATAAAAACACATATATATTTATACACACACGTGTGAAAGCCTGTCTATATGTATCAGGTCACATAACTGATTACTGTCTTAGTTCCTAGCATAAACCAGATCTGATGAAGGTTCCTTAGGCAAAAAGCAGTGGTGTTTCTGCCCACTCACATTAAGAGCCCCCTATTTTGTCCTTACCGAGAGATGCTACGGAAGGTTTGCAGTGCAGCATTATCGCCATCTACTGTTTGTCTTTCAAATGTTATGCATTAAGAAAAAAAAAATAGCAAAACCTATGCATTAGCTTGTCCACCCAGTCTTACATCATCAGCTGACCACTTCTAAACAACAAAGACAGCTTGAATTGGTTCTAGATTTGAAATTATAAAATTATTCAAGATAAAGTTTAGTGGTTAGCAAACTAGGTCGAAAGATTATATAATCTTTCCTTACTTTAAGTGATTGAGATCCTTCATTTACAATTAACAGCTGTTTTTTGTAAATCTATCGGCACTACGTTTGCCTCCTCTTCTCCCAAAAAATACCAGCCACTCTATCGCCTCCATAGCCTTAACAGTAGCCTCAAGACATTTTTTTTTATCAGCCAGCCACTCATATACCTAGTCTTGTTCCATTCCCTCTGTCTCAGAGAGATATGATCCAAGCTCCACGAGCTACAAGCTATATCTACAATAGTCTCCTTTCTGTGATGCAGAGAGAAAGCAACACAGCAGATTTTTCCGAATGAATATTAAATGGTTGAACCAGATTTATCGTTTTATTCCATACAAAGAAACCACATTAAAATACTGTTATCGGTCTTAGGTAATGCTATAAAAGCCTGGGGAAGCAGAGTTATGGGTGTCTCATTGCCCATAACTCAGCCCCTTCGATCCGTGTCGTTATATCACAAATGACATCAAAAATGGTTTTCTGTGACATCCTTATTTATCTATGTGTCCCTTTAAAAATTCCAACCTTATCAATTACATATAATGGTGGAATATGTCACCCAAATCCATCTGTGATAAGATGAAAAAGCACAAGGTGTTGAGTTATGAAATCCGCTGAGCTCATAACTCTATATTTCTTTGGACTTTTTTTTTTACCGTAGCGTTCCGTAAGACCTGTTCTGTTATTTTAGCATGAATCCTTGTTGTCTAATTCTTATGAGTCACACAGTGTTCAAACCATTATACATTTTATCGTTTAAACGTTACAGCTTTTAAACCTGTAATAAAAAAATAAAATAACATATTGACATAAACAGCCCACCTTGTTTCGCTGCTCATACAATTTTTCCTGCTTATAGATGAGTAGACAAATATTTAGCATTTTTTTTTAAATGTTGTGTGTTCTCTTGCCAACAAAATTATTGTACAATTAAAAGTTTTAGAGTTTTAAATGTATTTGAAAGGTCCGATTGCCAGACTCACCCTAGTATATGAAATCTTGTTGAGACAACTTTATTCCTCATAGGTTTCTTTAATTCTTCCTACTCAAGTAATCATAATTTTTAGATTTATCCAATGTTGTGTTTATATTTTTATTGACTCGTAGAAGTTTTATTTTTCTTCATTCCTTTGTTTTTCAAGCTATGTGTGAAAGGAAAATACTCTTTATAAGGAGTTACTCCTGGGGTGGATATCAATTGATACATTGCTATAAAAAAAAGGTAAGACAAAGAACGTTTCTTGTATTTACACATAGTTCTTCAGACATGCAGGAGCCATGGCAGGGAGAATTTAAATCCTTTAATTCAGTTTGTATATAAGAATATATGGATGTCTCACATAAACAATATGTTATTGATTGAAAGATGTTACTAATAACATGGTAGAAATCCAACAGCATAATTATAAATTAAGGAATTTTTCCATAGTGGACACTATCTCAATCTCACTTCCTGTTGAGTGGGTAGAACAGGACTATGCTGGGGCAAAGCTAGTGTGCAGGAGAGAGTATATCCATGATGACAAAATAACAGTAAGGGGTTCTAGGACAGTTCAGTGCGGCTGCTTCACCTCTGACAGTTCAGCGTGGCAGTTTGAATGTTGAACTGTCGAAATGTAAGCGCTGACTGTTCAACGCCCTAATTCAACTCCTAATAAACTAACCCCCCCTAAAAAATCAAACCCCCCCCCCCCCCCCTCTCCTAAAAGAGCCCCATCCCCAGCTGGGGTGCCTGGTGAATTTTCTAGTTTATTTGGCCCTACTTTATATAATCCTATTACGAGGTTTACCACCAAACAGGTGAGTACAGCCAATTATAACTCTGCTAGTCACCCTTGTTTCAGGAAACCCAGACAGACCGTGTATTTTTAAATATTTTCTTGAGATAACAACGTGTCCTAAAAATATTAAAAATACATGGCCTCTCTTTGCTGCCATACGTTTTGACCCACTTTCACTGTTTTAGCTTGTTGCTTCTATTTTATTTATTTTTTTATAAATTATACAGGGTGTAACCAAAATTCAATTTTATGTGAGGTATAGGAATGAATGAAGATGGGGATTATTGTCCCAGTGTGGGATCAACCTAGGGACATAGATGAATTACATTGACAGTAAAGCCATGGTAGCTGATATTAGCAGGATCCATTCCTGTAACCCTGTACCAACACTCTTTTTTTAAGGGTTGGCTCAGTCTGGCTGGCAGTGTAATGGTTAACTGATTCTTAAAGGACAATTGTCAGCAAAAATTGAGTTCTGTTAAACTGAATGATTGCATCAAGTGTCGGCATTTAAAATAGAAATACTATAATGAATGGATACAAATAAAGTACTTTATTGAACCCTCTTTGCTTGAAAAACACTATCAAGGGGGTGGACATGTTGAGTAAGATTGGTCATATTGTCCTACCTTCATTCTAACCAACATGTCTGCCCCCTGACCAGAGGCGTCGCTAGGGGGGGGGCTACTGGGGCTGAAGCCCCGGATCTCCCCTCCATAGCCCCGAATGGAGACCCTGACCACGCCCCCTCGCGCTCGGCTCCGCCCCCTCACGTTCGATCCCGCCTCCTGCATGCTGTAGGCTGAACAGCAGCAGACTCCATCCCCTCACGATAGGCTCCGCCCCTCGTGTTTAGCTCCGCCCCCTCAAGTTTTGCAGGTGAGTGTTTGGCAGAGTGTGAGTGGCAGAGTTATTAGTGTGCAGGTGTATGTATGTGAGGTAAGTGGCAGAGTGTAAGTGGGTGTGAGTGGCAGAGTTATGAGTCTGCATGTGTATGTAAGTAGCAGACTGTGAGTGGCAGAGTTATTAGTGTGCATGTGTATGTATGTGAGTGGCAGAATGTAATTTGCAGAGTATAAGTGGGTGTGAGTGGCAGAGTTATGAGTGTGCATGTGTATGTATGTGAGCAGTGGTGTATCTTGATTTTGTGCTGCCCTAGGCAGACAAAATCTGGGCACCCCCCTACCCAAGCTGCACACCCACGTTACACACCTAACACATGCCCCATCATTCAGACTCACATCAAGCTCACACTCCCATCACACTCAGTCACACACTCCTACTCCCATCACACTCAGTCACACACTCCTACTCCCATCACACACACTCCAACTCCCATCACACTCAGTCACACACACTGTCTCCCATCACACACACACTCTGACTCCCATCACACTCAGTCACACACACTGTCTCCCACCACACACACTCTGACTCCCATCACACTCAGTTACACACACTGTCTCCCATCACACACACTCTGACTCCCATCACACTCAGTCACACACACTGTCTACCATCACACACACTCTGACTCCCATCACACTCAGTCACACACACTGTCTCCCATCACACACACTCTGACTCCCATCACACTCAGCCACACACACTGTCTCCCATCACACACACTCTGACTCCCATCACACTCAGTCACACACACTGTCTCCCATCACACACACTCTGACTCCCATCACACTCAGTCACACACACTGTCTCCCATTACACACACTCTGACTCCCATCACACTCAGTCACACACACACACTGACTCCCATCACACACACTGTCTCCCATCACACACACTCTGACTCCCATCACACTCAGTCACACACACACACACACACACTCTGACTCCCATCACACTCAGTCACTCACACATCTCAGCACTTACCTTTCCCTGGCAGGCAGGCAGCATGGTCCCTCCATGCTGCCTGTTCGGCTCCCCGGCGATTGTGCCAACAGGTCACGTGACCGGGCGCGCGTATGACGTCAGCACGCCCGTCACGTGACTGTCGGCACTTCCGTGTCGGCATACTGCACGGGGAGCCGAACAGGCAGCACGGAGGTTTCTCTGTGCTGCCTGTTCGGCTCCCCGTGCAGCCTGGCAGCAGAGCGTTGGTGAGGGGGGATCTTCCGATCCCTTCTCACCTCCGTCTCTGCCTGCAAGCGCGGTGGGGTTTTTTTTTTTAAAGGGTCGCGTTTTTTTTACATTTTTTTTTTTTCAGTGCTGGGGGGCGCTGCCGCCCCCCAAAATTTGCCGCCCTAGGCATCCGCCTAGGATGCCTCGCGGTAAATACAGCACTGTATGTGAGTGGCAGAATGTAATTTGCAGAGTGTAAGTGGGTGTGAGTGGCAGAGTTATGAGTGTGCATGTGTATGTATGTGAGTGGCAGAATGTAATTTGCAGAGTGTAAGTGGGTGTGAGTGGCAGAGTTATGAGTGTGCATGTGTATGTATATGAGTGGCAGAGTGTAAGTAAGTGTATGTGAGTGTGGCAGAGTGTGATTGGAAGAGAGTGTGTGTGAGTGTAAGCATGAGTGGAAGAGTTATGAGTGTGTATGTGTGTGAGTGGCAGAATGTAAGTGTGTGTAAGTGGCAGAGTGTGATTGTATGAGTGAGTGTGCAGAGTGTGAGTGTTTGGAAGAGTGTGAGTTATGAGTGTGCGTGTATGTGTGTGGCAGAGTGTAAGTGTGGGTGAGTGGCAGAGTTTTGGAGTGTATAAGTGTGAGCAGCAGAGATATGAGTGTGCGTGTGAGTGAGTGTAAGCATGAGTGGAAGAGTTATGAGTGTGTATGTGTGTGAGTGGCAGAATGTAAGTGTGTGTAAGTGGCAGAGTGTGATTGTATGAGTGAGTGTGCATAGTGTGAGTGTTTGGAAGACTGTGAGTTATGAGTGTGCGTGTATGTGTGTGGCAGAGTGTAAGTGTGGGTGAGTGGCAGAGTTTTGGAGTGTATAAGTGTGAGCAGCAGAGATATGAGTGTGTGTGTGTGAGTGTAAGCCTGAGCAGCAGAGTTATGAGTGTGTGTGAGTGGCAGAGTGTAAGTGTTCGAGAGTGAAAGCATAAGTGGCAGAGTTAGGAGTGTGTGTCAGTGGCAGTGAGATTACTAGGAGAAAATGTGATTAATTACTATTAATCATATTGAATGTGATAATCAAGTGTGAAACAGTGCTCATACCATTTTTATTTTCACACCTGATTATCACATTCAATATGAATAATAGTGATTCATCTTTATATATAGTCTTTATGTTGATGGCAATGAGTCCATACACATGGCATTAAACATCACATGGACCTCGTTATACTATTAAACCCATACATTATGAGTGTATGAGCTGCTCATTATATTATAGGCTTTACTCATGAAAGAGAGAATTGCAGGGAAGTGAGATGGGAATTTCAAAATTAAGGCTAAAGTAGCAGAGCTGGAAAAATTCTCGCATTCAGTTGAATTCCCATCTCAATTCCCTGCACTTCTCTCTTTTATTAGGTTGGTAGAAGGAGCATACCTCAGCCTATTCTCCCCAAGTTTTTTACCCCTTTTTATTAAAAAATTAAAAATATTTGTGATGTGAGTGTGAGAGTTGCAGGTTTACACACAAGTCTGCGTGGCAGAATGTCTGTGTGGAAAAGGCCATCTGTGTGTATAAGGGTGTCTGTGTGTAAGGTTGTCTGGATGTGTGTGTGAGTGTAAGGTTGTCTATGTAAGGGTATCTATGTGTGGGGGGGGGGGGTCAGGGTTGAGTCATTTTTATATGCTCAGTTATTTTTAAATCATGGGAATTTGCTCACATACAAGTGTGTGTGTGTGATGTAAGTTGGTGTGTGTAAGTGGGATTGTGTGTCTCTGTGTGTAAGGGTGTGTGTATGTATGTGTGACTGTGCATGTGTGACTGTGCAAGTGTGAATGTGTGTGTATGTGTGGCTGCATGTGTATGTGTGTGTATTTGTGGCTGTGTATTTTTGTGTATAAGTGTAACTTTGAGTAATGTGAGTTTTTTGTGTGCTGCGAGTCTTATTGTCAGTCACACACACGCATATAGTCAGTAACAGACAGACACAAACACACTCATACAGTCACAGACAGACACACACACAGTCAGTCACAGACACACACATATACGTTCTGTCACAGTCAGACATACAGTCACACACACATACAGTGGGTCACATAAACACACAGTCACACACACACATGCAGTCAGTCATACACACAAACACACACTCTGTCACATACACTTACGCACAAGTCAGGAATTTTGTTGTTGTTTATGATAAAAAAAAAATGCATGGTCTGTGCCCTGCTGTTGTTTCTAGCCCTGCTGAGCACACTCAGTGCTCGGACACTATAGTACGGTGCATGTGGAGATGGAGCAGGAAGACTGTGCAGCCGGTGCACACACTGCTCCCCCGTGCTCCGCTGGATAAATAAAATGATCCCAGCGGCGAGGGCACCAGGCAGGGACAACAATAACCAGGCGCCAGGTATAATTTCCTGGTGCCTGGGATTTGTTGAGCCCCGATATATACCCATATATACCTATTGTTCATTGGCGTCAATTATATCAGTCTGTATGCTGCCTAACCATGTGATTTTATTTACTCTACTTCTATAAAATCTATCATGGGCTCCAGCCCCGGATGTTTTGGAGACCTAGCAACGCCCCTGCCCCTGACAGAGCTCTTTGGAGCAAAGATAGCTCAATAAGGTACTTTATTGTATTCTTTCATTAAAGCATTTCTATTTAAATTGCCTACGCTTTCAATTAAACATAGCTTCATTTTTGCAGTCAGTTGTCCTTTAAATGAGCAATAAATACATTCGTTTTAAATAATGGAATATAAGATCGAATAATTAAATAAAGATTGTAACTATACCAAGGTATATTGAACTTCAGGAGTGAAGGCTAATGCAGAATATAAGTAGTACAGTAGATGTACAAATAGAAATACTGTCTATACTGTTACTTACATGCAATGACAAGCAAAACATCTTTTCACCTGACAATTTAAAAGATGCGCAGAACAGATATTTTGTTTTATCTTTTTGATATATCTTTTGATATCAATAAATGTTTTTTAAATGGACTCGTTGAGTGGTCATTTTGTAATTGTATCTATCTGATATACATTTGTGTGTGTAAGTACACTCCTGAAGAGTATCTTCTAACCTTTTTGACCTGTTTACACTTTCATGGCGTTTAATACATGTTTGTACATGCTACTTGCGCCAGGAGTACGCATATCCTAAACTCCCTACTGGGATTATCTCTAAAACAAGTAGTGGAGGAGCCAACTCGAAAGCAGGCCATACTAGACTTAGTGTTCACAAATGGAGATTTGTTATCAGATATTAATGTAGGTGAAAGTTTAGGATCTAGTGATCACCAGACAGTGTGGTTTAATATAAGAACAGTGATGCAGTCACACCACACAAAAACAAAAGTTTTAGATTTTAGAAAAACAGACTTTTCTAAAATTAGATTAGGTGTAAAGAAGTCATTATCAGACTGGAGCAATTTAAGGGGAGTCCAGGAGAAATGGGATTATCTAAAAGTTGCACTGAAGACAACAGAAAATTGCATAAGGCTTGTCAGTAAGAGCAAAAAATTGAAGAAACCACTGTGGTACTCTGCAGAGGTGGCTAGAATAGTAAAAAATAAAAAGCTAGCATTTAGTAATTATAAAAATACTCAGAGTGAGGAAGATAGAAAGATCTACAAGAGTAGGCAGAAAGAGGCAAAGCAAGCTATACGAGCTTCCAAAGCACACACAGAAGAGACTATAGCCAGGTCAGTGAAAAAGGGGGATAAAACATTTTTTAGATACATAAATGAGAAAAGGAAAGTAAAACAAGGATTATTTAGATTAAAAACAAAAGAAGGATGCTATGTAGAAGAGTATAAAGGCTTAGCAGACTGCCTTAATGAATATTTATGTTCAGTTTTTACAAATGAAAATGAGGGTAAGGGACCTCATTTAGGGAAAAAGACTAATGAGTCTTTTGATGCATGTAAGTTTACAGAGGAAGAGGTTTTACTTCAGCTGTCTAAAGTAAAGACAAATAAGTCGATGTGACCTGATGGGATACATCCAAAGTTATTAAAAGAACTTAGTGGTGTACTGGCAAAACCGTTAACAGATTTATTTAACCAATCATTGTTAACGGGAGTAGTTCCAGAAGATTGGAAATTAGCTAATGTTGTGCCCATTCACAAGAAAGGTAGTAGGGAGGAGGCGGGCAACTATAGACCAGTAAGTCTTACTTCAGTAGTGGGGGAAATAATGGAAACCTTGTTAAAGAATAGGATTGTTGAACATCTAAAGTCGCTTGGATTTCAAGATCAGAGACAGCATGGGTTTACTTCAGGGAGATCATGCCAAACTAATCTTATTGATTTTTTTGATTGGGTAACTAAAATAATAGATCAGGGTGGTGCAGTTGACATTGCCTACCTAGATTTCAGTAAGGCTTTTGACACTGTCGCACATAGAAGGCTTATCAATAAACTAAAATCTTTGAGTTTGGATTTCAATATTGTTGAATGGATTAGACAATGGCTGAGTGACAGGCAACAGAGGGTTGTAGTCAATGGGGTATATTCGATGCAAGGTCTCGTTACTAGTGGGGAACCTCAGGGATCTGTTCTTGGACCCATTCTCTTTAATATTTTTATTAGCGATATTGCAGAAGGTCTTGTTAGCAAAGTATGTATTTTTGCTGATGATACAAAGATTTGCAGCAGGGTTGATATTCATGGAGGGATAAGACAAATGGCAAATGATTTTGCTAAACTAGAAAAATGGTCAGAGCAGAGGCAACTGACATTTAATGTGGACAAGTGCAAGATTATGCACCTTGGGTATAAAAACCCAAAAGCAGAATATAGACTATTTGGTACAGTCCTAACCTCAACATCTGAGGAAAGGGATTTAGGAGTAATAATTTAAGAGGACTTGAAGGTAGGTAGGCAATGCAATAGAGCAGTAGGAAATGCTAGCAGAATGCTTGGTTGCATAGGGAGAGGTATTAGCAGTAGGAAGAGGGAAGTGCTCATGCCATTGTACAGAGCACTGGTGAGACCTCACTTGGAGTATTGTACGCAGTACTGGAGACCGTATCTCCAGAAGGATATTGATACTTTGGAGAGAGTTCAGAGAAGGGCTACTAAACTGGTTCATGGGTTGAAGGATAAAACTTACCAGGAAAGGTTAAAGCATCTTAACATGTATAGCTTGGAGGAAAGACGTAACAGGGGGGATATGATAGAAACATTTAAATACATAAAGGGAATCAACACAGTAAAGGAAGAGAGTATATTTAAAAGAAGAAAAACTACCACAACTAGAGGACATAGTCTTAAATTAGAGGGGCAACGATTTAAAAGTAATATCAGGAAGTATTACTTTACTGAGAGGGTAGTGGATGTATGGAATAGCCTGCCAGCAGAAGTGGTAGAGGTAAACACAGTCAAGGATTTTAAGCATGCGTTGGATAGACACAAGGCTTTCCTAGCAATAAGACCGGGAACGGGGGACTAATAAAATTACTCAAAAAAAAAAATTGGGCAGACTAGATGGACCGAATGGTTCTTATCTGCCGACAAATTCTATGTTTCTATGTTTCTATGTATTGCAATGTGGAGGTTTTATGAGAAAAAGACACATGAGCATGTGTCTCTGGTGTAGCTCTACATATTTCAACACCTTTGACTGTATAAATTAGATTTCCAAACACTTAGAAACTCTATCTATCTATCTATCTATCTATCTATCTATCTATCTATCTGTCTGTCTGTCTGTCTGTCTGTCTGTATGTCTGTCTGTCTGTCTATCTATCTATCCATCTATTCATGTATCTGCAAGTCTATCTATCTATTGATTTATCTTCCTTTTTACCAAAAAAATATCAGCCATGCTATTGCCTCCACAGACTTAACACTGGAATGAACCCCTTCACAACAATGCCCATGCACGAACGGGCTAGCTAAGCAATGCATTGGTGACACAGGCTGCTTTAAAATTGCTGAGATCACTGCCATCGCAACTTTAATGGAAGCCTCATGAATGAAGCTACCCAGGAATGCAAATAAAAATGACAGGCTAGTGATCATCGTCACTTGCCAGTCAATAATGCCCACTCACCAGGGGCAGTCTTAGGCCTCGGGATTGTCACAATCCGTTGTGATCCACCCCCATTTTGCACCCAGAACCCTCTGTTCCTCTTTCCTGGGTGCCCAAAATATCAAAGAGTGTATCAAAGAATTCCAGAGCCTTTTGAAATGTTGGGAGGTGACACAATGTCTGGTGATTTGGAAGCAGTGATACTGCCATATCCAAATTCTTCATACATGCATAGTGCTGGAGCAGTGGAAGAGTGGTCTGTGCTCAAGAAAGCACAGATCTTGCTAATCTCTGATCCTAGGCCACAGAGAGGATCATAGCTGTTCAAATTTAGGTTGGGTACTTTCCTCTGTGTCAAAAAGTATAAACAACAGAGTTGAGCGGACACCTGGATGTTCAGCCGAACTTCAGAAAAAAGTCCGGGTTCGGGCTCGAACTTGACCCTGAACTTGACCCCGAACCCCATTGAAGTCAATGGGGACCAGAACTTTTGGCTACTAAAATGCCTCTAAAAAAGTTCTGGAAAGGGCTAGAGGGCTGCAAAAGGAATTAAAATGGGGGTAAGAGTAGGACAAGTGCCCTGCAAACAAATATGGATAGGGAAATAACTTCAAATTACATAAAATACATACAAATTAAAAATACAGCTGAGCCATAAAATAGCACTAGATGGAATGTTTGATTTTAGCTTTGGAAGAACATAAATCTAAATCTAAAGCATGGCTGCCTTGAGGGTCAACAGAATTATCCATTTGAGAGAGGGTTGGAGTGCAGGGTATTCTCTTTCAGTTTATACTCAGTGACCCATTGGTTGAGGAGGCGGTGACGGTGGCGGTTTAGGTGGAAGTGGCGCTGGAGGAGGAGGAGGAGGTAGCCAGAATTTTTCAAAGTGCGCTGTAAGCACAGTATTGAACTGTTCTTTTTGACTCTCAGATATGAAGTGCACCGCAAGACGCAAATGTACTATTAACCACCCAAAACTATTAGAATTTTTAAAAGTGCGCTGTAAGCACAGTATTTGACGGTTCTATATGACTTTCAGATGTAATACATGTAATGCTTTTGCTATTCTATAAACCGAAATAGAGTCCCCATTCATACGAACAGGTCAATTGACCTATTCGTATGAATGGGGACTCTATTTCGGTTTATAGAAAGCCAATAGCATTACTTGTATTCCATAAACCGGAAGTCTATAAACCGTTTACCTCCAATCCGGAAGTCATCATCTTCTGAGCGCCTGGATGTCACCTGACACCAGGCGCACCGACAGGATCACGGAGCATGGGAGTGGAGCGCACTGCGCTCTCCCCTATGCGGCAGAGGTATGCACAGGACGGAGGTGCGGTTACCGCATCCAATGTAATGCGGGCCGCACCTCAATGTACTATTAACCACCCAAAACTATTAGAATTTTTCAAAGTGAGCTGTAAGCACAGTATTTGACGGTTCTATTTGACTTTCAGATGTAAAACATGTAATGCTTTTGCTATTCTATAAACCGAAATAGAGTCCCCATTCATACGAACAGGTCAATTGACCTATTCGTATGAATGGGGACTCTATTTCGGTTTATAGAAAGCCAATAGCATTACATGTATTCCATAAACCGGAAGTCTATAAACCGTTTACCTCCAATCCGGAAGTCATCATCTTCTGAGCGCCTGGATGTCACCTGACACCAGGCGCTCCGACAGGATCACGGAGCATGGGAGTGGAGCGCGCTGCGCTCTCCCCTATGCGGCAGAGGTATGCACGGGACAGAGGTGCGGTTACCGCATCCAATGTAATGCGGGCCACACCTCAATGTCAGACGGGCCTCATTTGGCCTGCGGACCGCATGTTGGACGGTCCTGACATGAGGTTTATTGAACCAGGCATGCTGGTAGCCAATCACATGGAGGTTTATTGAACCAGGCATGCTGGTAGCCAATCACATAGAGGTTTATTCACAAAAATGTAAGAGTTCGTTCTTAGTAAAGCTTAGCACAATTTGCGGAAACCTGTGGCCCAGCAGGTATGGAGTGCTTAAAAAATATACTATTTAATGAGCTTCTCTATGCTGGCTGAAATTGAGACTCCATTGTGTTGCTGACAAATTCCTTACAGTTGAGCAACACTGGGAAATGCTAAATAGTACCCAAGTTACAAAGGACAGCAAAAAGGGTTTTCAAGACATGTGTACTTCAATGCTGAGAGGTAAAACATTTCTCAAGTTGATCACATCTAGAGCCAGCTTTATCCATTATAATCAGAACACTTGGTATAGATTATATTATGTAATCATACAAGGAAAAATCCTAAGAACTGATGTGTACAGAAATAAAAAAATGTTTAAAAACCCACTTTGGGGGTCTGTTGACAAAATAATTAACTTTGATGAACTGTGAGTACACTGTGAAAAAACAAGCCCAAAATAGTTAATTAACCAACTTGCCTATCCAGGGCCGGCCTTAGGGGTTTGCGACCTGTGCGAGCACACAGGGCGCCACACCCCAGGGGGCGCCCGCCCGGCTGCTCAAAAAAAAAAAAGCCGGTAGAGGCACTGGCTGGGGGAGATCAAAAGATCCCCCCTCACCAGCCCTCTGCTCGGCAAGCTCTGAAGGGTTCGGGGAGGGGGCGGAGCTAACCGGCTGAGAGGTGTAGCTCCGCCCCACCCTGTGAAGCAGAGCAGCGTCTGCTTCACGGGGAGCTGCGAGCAGCAAGAGATAGTGCTGCTCGGTTCCCCATGCCTGCATTAAGCATGGAGCCTGCATTAAGCATGGGGAGCCGAGCAGCACTGTCTTGCTGCCAGTGAAGCAGACGCTGCTGTGCTTCACAGGGTGGGGGGCGGAGCTACACTGCTCAAACGGTTAGCTCCGCCCCTCCCGTGATCCACATTTGCAGGCAAAGGAAGGGGAGGGGGGGGAGAGAGAACAGGGGGTGAGAGAGGGACAGAACAGGGGGTGAGAGGCAGAACAGGGGGAGGGGGAGAGAGAGGCAGAACAGGGGGTGAGAGAAGGACAGAACAGGGGGTGAGAGGCAGAACAGGGGGAGGGGGGAGAGAGAGACAGAACAGGGGGAGGGGGGGTGAGAGAGTCAGAACAGGGGGAGGGGGGGGAGAGAGAAAGAACAAGTGAGGGGGAAGAGAGAGAGACAGGAGGGGGGAGAGAGACAGAACAGGGGATGGGAGGCGAGAGACAGACATGGCAAGGAAGAGGAAAGGGACACATACATAGGGGGGGGGCGCCATGGGGAAAGCCTGCACATGGGCACCGGGACACTTAAGGACGGCCCTGTGCCTATCTTTCCAACTCTGCTATTAATGTCTGATTTTTGCTATTCCCTTCTAAGTTTAACACAGGTCACAGTTTAGTGAAGAGACTGCAGAAGTTTGGTGGGAAATTTCGAAAAACTTCATGATTACAGGTGGGCCCAGTTCTATGTAAATGAGAAACACATGCTTATTTACTACATTTCTATTGTCTTTCTACTAAATAGAATCTTTTATAACGTTTTCCTTTAATGCGTTGACCTACAGTGTAGACAAGACAGACCCCCCCCCCCCCCGATGTAACGCTACGTATATATATATTCCCAGGCTTTTTGTTAACCGCGTACATCATTCACTCTTACTCGTTCAGGATGGCTGCAGTGCTACGGCAGGGCCTTCCCCCGTAAATCTGATGGTACGAAATGATTTATGTTGTGTGTTTTATTCGTGCGTAATTTATCCTGAGTCTTTGTCAGCAGTTTATCTGGTGTGATCATGGGGTTAATAAAGCCATCTTTGAGGTTACAACCTGACTCTGCTTTCATTTCATTACCTGCAACCTTCGGTTGTACAATACAATTACTAACTGGAGTTTAAGCTAGCTTATTTGAAAGCATGTATTACGTTGACTGAGTGGGCATATTGATTCTCTTCTTCCAGGTTTAGTTGCACTTGGTCTATAATGCAGAAGCTTGAAAGGTCTGCAGAGACAGTCATGCTTAAAGTAAATAGATGTTAAGGAAGTTAACAAGAAAGAGGCACCATGTGCTCATACGGATGTCATTACACAACAAATACTCATCTGTAACTTTTGTTTGATGTGTGGCTGTGGGTAAACAAGCCTATTGTATTGACCTTTGGGGAGCCGTAAGAAAGCATTTACCGCTGCTTCTATGACTATGCAGTTTATTGTACGGTGTCGGTTTGGGTTTTTTTGTCACTTTTTGCTACTCACCATAAGCCAATTACGTCTGTTTGTAGCTAGACAACAGAGTATTTTATATCTCTGGGAAAAAAACAACAACATTCTATCTACTGACAGGGATGCACCTTAATGAGTCTCAGTTGCTCCAAAGCAAGCTATTGTAGTCAAAAGCTTAAATGTAGAAAATGAACACACACAAAAAACACATAATCAAAATGACTTCTTTAGAAAGCCAGTACAGAGAACAAAAATGAGCATTTGGAATGAAAGTAGAAATGAAATCATTACAATAATATTTATTACATTACAAATCAAGATCTCCCACTTTTTTTAATGGGATAGAGTATATCTTGTAAATAACTTATCAGTATGGTAGATCTAGGGATCTGGTGAATTCTGAACCCAAGCTGTCTAATGTGCAATAGAGACAGCTAAACAAATACATTGTTTTTGGTTTCTTAGAAGTGTATTATCTTGTGTTCTTGAAAAAGATATACAACTAGGAGCAGAGTCCGCACTCACACCTGCGTAGTAGTCAAACTTATAATAGCTTGAAATCGGCACTTATAAAGTCAGTTAAATTGGTCCAAAGTTGACTATTTGTTGAAATTAAATCATTTTTATAAATGTATTCATATTATTATTTCTGTCCTTTATTGATTTGTATTTATATGAATGAAGCTTAAACAAACAACATTTTCTAGCTGAATGCCAGGATACATTATTATTGACAGTGGTCACATTGCATTTTGGGGTTTTTTATAAAATAAAATAAAAAAATGCATATTTTGGGCCTATCCCTGTCTGCTTCTATGTAAAACACAGACTCCCAACAAAGAGTCTTGGCTGCGTGCACCATTCAAAAAGTACCGGTGCTCTGTTACTGTTGGAAAGTCTCCTGATTGTTTTAGAGGGGATTCTATTGCCATACATGGAAATGTGGGGATGTATTAAAAGGTCCAATCACCATTCTACATAACAAACAGTGATTGTACCTTTCTTTTTTTATTTTAACCCCTTCGTGACGCATGGTGCTTGCGTCCCAAACGACGCAAGCACCAAAACGTCACGATTTGTTCCTGGCCACCGATCACAAGGTGATCAGTAGCCAGGAACACTCTGGCAGAGACCCGATCAGGGTCTTAATAGATCCTGTGGGTCCCTGCCAAAAAATCGCGAGACCTCCGGACGTCACATGTGACGTCACGGAGGCGTGCCCGAACGCGGAAGTTCAGGCACAGCGCGATTTAGCAAAATGTAGCCGGTGCTCGCTTGAGCACCGGCAACATTTCCCCTGTCAGACTGAGGCCACTCAAAGTGGCCTCATCTGACAGGTGGGATCCCGCTGTAAGTGCCTGCAGCGGGATCCCAAAACAGCTCATCGCAGGGAGCCGCAATGAGCTGTTTAGTACAGGACGTACTATGCCGTCCTAACGACTTTAAGGCACTTAAAGTCAGTACGGCATAGAATGTCCCAACGTCACAAAGGGGTTAAGGGATCTCGGGAGTGTTATCCATGAACCCTTTAGTGTTAACAAAAGACCAGAGGGTCAGGTGAGATGAGGTGAGAGGACTATATAATCCCTACAGTTAAAAAAAAACTGTCTCTGGGTTATATTATTGTTATTTTATGAAGGCTCTGTAGCAAAAAAATTAATTTAATAGCAGATTAAATTGTTAAGACATACCTTTCGCTTCTCAGGTTTGTCAGAAAGCTCTTAATTTTAAATAAAAAAAATTAAACAAAACAAATTTTTAAATGATCAACAGCAGATAATCCTGTTTTAAAAGTCATATATGGAAGTGAAAATAATCTTTTTGATGACAGGTTTGCTTTAAAGGAATTCCAATCTGTCGAAAGTCCTTTCTCTGTTTTTTTTTTTTTTTTTTTATAACAGAATACTTGAAGATGATTCCTGTTGCTCAAGTTAGTTGACACTTGTTATTGTAGTTACATACAGGAGAAAAAGCTGTGAATTTTTTTTACAAAGCAGGCAATTGTGGAAAAAAACCAAACACAATCAAACAAACAATCAAGCAAACAAGTCCATGGCAGTAATAACTTTTTTCAATATATACACACCGATCAGCGATAACATTATGACCACTGACAGATGGCAAGCCGGCGGAGGCAGTGTGATACTTTGGGCAATGTTCTGCTGTGAAACCTTGGATCCTGCCATTCATGTGGATGTTACTTTGACATGTACCACCTACCTAAGCATTGTTACAGACCATGTACACCCTTTCATGGAAACAGTATTCCCTGATGGCATTGGCCTCTTTCAGCAGGATAATGCGCCCTGCCACAAAGCAAAAATGGTTCAGGAATGGTTTGAGGAACACAACAATGAGTTAAAAGGTGTTGACTTGGCCTCCAAATTCCCCAGATCTCAATCCAATCGAGCAAATGTGGGACGTGCTGGACAAACAAGTCCAATCCATGGAGACCCCACCTCGCAACTTACAGGACTTAAAGGATCTGCTGCTAATGTCAAATTGCTAGGCAAGTGGTTGTAATGTTATGGCTGGAGGATATATATCCTCCTGACCTAAAAATCCAATTTAACCTCAAATGCCATGTTGCAAAAAAGTCTCTAATTTCTCTACAGTATGTCTGCAATTTCTCTAATTAACATGCAATTAAATGACAACTGTTTGAAGCAAATTCAGTTTAGTTTAATTTAAAGATTGTCTTTTAAATAAAAATGATTACTGAAAAAATACAAATAGAATACCTTACTGAGCCATCTTTGCTTATAGAGGACTATCAAGTAATGTCCTGTAATAATGCAATATAGGAAAGGGCAGCATGACAACAGGTTAGTGATGCAGCCTCATCACAAGTCTGTCAGTCATAGGCCCTCGGCCAGTAATTGCCCTTCATGGGCGGCCGTTCCTCCCCCCTTGGGGGCTGGGCAAAACCTATATAAACCCTTGCGGGGTTTTTGCCCAGCCTCTTTTCTGCATTATAGAAATCAGTTTGCACCTTACCAGTTCTGATGGACGCTCTGATGTCACAGTTAAGGGATGCTGCTGTCCTGCACGGAGGAGATTGGCTGCAAGACAGTATTAACACTATATTAGGTACCTTGCCATCTCCCATCCCCCCTCACTGCCTCATCTCTTTCCCCCTCTCCTGCCCCAGGTCCATCCAGGCCTACCCCTAGGAGGTCCAGAACCCCCTTCTAGATTTACCCCTGAGCCCCCCACTGTGCCTCAGCCCCTGCCCCAGCCCCCCGTTCCAAAAAGGAGGAGAGGGCAGCTGCTAAAAAACGTCAGTCTGCCCCTCTGTCCTCCCCTGCCCCCCTGCCATCTGGGGGCCGTGTTACTAGGTCATCGGTGGCCAGTGGATCCCTCTTACAGGATCCCCCTACCCCTGCCATGTCTATTTTGTGTCCCCCCTCCGCGTTACCACCCCTCTCTCCTGCTCACCGGAGGGCCAGGAGCATTAGGAGGCCCTCCGTG